>ML337264.1:0-20907 GCA_005239505.1 Nicotiana paniculata | reverse complement strand
GTCGGGCACTCAGCCCATTTCCATTCCTCCTTATCACATGGCTCCTCCTGAGTTGAAGGAGCAATTATAGGAGTTGCTTGAAAAGGGATTCATTAGGCCCAGTGTATCACCTTGGGGAGCTCCGGTATTATTTGTTAAGAAAAAGGATGGCTCGATGCGTATGTGTATTGACTACCGGCAGCTGAATAAGGTGACAGTGAAGAACAGGTACCCTTTGCCTTGCATTGGTGATCTATTTGACCAGTTACAGGGTGCTAGGGCTCCAAAGTTTATCTGCGTTCGGGTTATCATCAGTTGAAGATTCGGGAGCTGGATATCTTGAAGACTGCCTTCAGGACCAGATATAGCCACTTTGAGTTCCTTGTTATGTCATTTTGGCTGACCAATGCCCCAGCAGCCTTCATGCACCTGATGCGCAGCATATTTCAGCCTTATCTTGATACTTTCGTCATTGTGATCATTGATGACATTCTGGTATATTCTCGGTCCCAGGAGGACCATGAGCAGCACTTGAGGACCGTGCTTCAGACATTGAGGGAGAAGAAGTTGTATGCCAAGTTTTCGAAGTGTGAATTTTGGCTTGATTCTGTGGCATTCCTAGGCCATGTAGTGTCTTCGGATGGGATCAAGGTAGATCCGAAGAAGGTGGAGGCGGTACAGAGTTGGCCCAGACCGTCCTCAGCTACTAAGATCCGCAGTTTCCTCAGTTTGGCTGGGTATTATTGCCGTTTTGTGGAGGGATTTTCATCCATTTCAGCGCCTATGACCAGACTGGCCCAGAAGGGTGCATCTTTTATATGGATTGAGGAGTGTGAGGAGAGCTTTCAGAAGCTCAAGACAGCCCTAACTACAGCTCCTATGTTGGTTTTGCCTACCGGTTCGGGGTCCTATACAGTTTATTATGATGCTTCGAAGATTGGCCTGGGAGCGGTATTGATACAGGACGGTAGGGTGATTGCCTACTCGTCCAGACAGTTGAAGGTTCATGAGAAAAACTACCTTGTTCATGATCTCGAGTTGGCAGCGATTGTTTACGCCCTGAAGATATGGCGTCATTATTTATATGGTGTTCCTTGTGAGATATTCACGGATCACCGGAGTTTGCAGCACATATTCAGGCAGAAGGATCTAAATTTGCGCCAGCGTAGGTGGTTGGAGTTGCTAAAGGACTATGACATCACTATATTATACCACCCGGGGAAGGCCAATGTGGTGGTTGACGCCTTGAGTCGCCAGGCGGAGAGTTTGGGGAGTTTGGCATACCTTCGTGCAGCTGAGAGGCCTCTAGCCTTAGATGTTAAGTCCTTAGCCAGTCAGTCGTGAGATTGGATCTTTCTGAGCCTTGTCGGGTATTAGCTTGTGTGGTTGCTCGATCTTCGCTTTATGACCGTATTAGAGAGCGCCAGTATGATGATACCCACCTTTTGGTTCTTCAGGATAGAGTCTGGCGGGGTGATGCCAGGGATGTGACTATAGGAGATGATGGTGTGATGAGGATGCAGGGTCGGATCTGTGTGCCCAATGTGGATGGGCTTCAGGAGTTGATTCTTGACGAGGCCCATAGTTTGCGGTATTCCATCCATCAGGGCACCGCGAAGATGTACCAGGATCTGAGACAACACTATTGGTGGCGAAGGATGAATAAGGATATAGTGGAGTTTGTAGCCAAGTGTCTCAACTGCCAGCAAGTCAAATGTGAGCATCAGAGACCGGGAGGGTTACTTCACCAGATTGAGCTTCCAGAGTTGAAGTGGGAGCGGATCACCATGGACTTTGTGGTCATAATTCCTCGGACTTTGAGAAAACATGATTCTATTTGGGTGATTGTGGATCGGCTGACCAAATCAGCCATTTCATTCCAGTGCTGACTACATATTCATCTGAGAGGTTGGCTTAGATTTATATCAGAGAGATTGTTCGCATCCACGGTATTCCAGTATCTATCATTTCAGACAGAGGTACACAGTTCACTTCACGGTTCTGGAGAGTCGTTCAGCAGGAGTTAGGCACCAGGGTAGAATTGAGTACAACTTTTCACCCTCATGCAGACGGGCAGTCCGAGCGCTCGATTCAGATTCTCAAGGATATGCTCCGTGCCTGTGTGATAGATTTTGGAGGGTCATGAGATCGATACTTTCCCCTTGCACTGTTTGATTATAACAATATCTAGCAGTCCAGCATTCAGATGGCGCTGTATGAGGCTTTGTATGGTAGGCGGTGCAGGTCTCTCGTTGGATGGTTTGAGCCGGGTGAGGCCCGATTGTTGGGTACAGACTTGGTTCAAGATGCCCTGGACAAGGTGAAGGTGGTTCAGGAGAGACTTCGCACAGCTCTGTCCAGGAAGAAGAGCTATGCAGATCGGAAGGTTCGTGACTTGGCATTTATGGGTGGTGATCGGGTTTTGCTTCGGGTATCGCCTATGAAGGGCGTCATGAGGTTTGGGAAGAAAGGCAAGTTTAGTCCGCGATTTATTGGCCCTTTTGAGGTGTTGCGACGTGTTGGGGAGGTTGCTTATGAGCTAGCCCTGCCTCCTAGCCTAGCACGGGTTCATCCGGTGTTCCACGTCTCCATGCTCCGAAAGTATCACGGAGACCCGACTCATGTTTTGGATTTCAGCTCAGTCCAGTTGGACAAGGATCTATCATATGTTGAGGAGCCTGTGGCTATATTGGACAGGCAGGTCAAGAAGCTCAGATCGAAGAATATTGCCTCAGTTAAAGTTCAGTGGAGGGGTCAGACAGTCGAGGAGGCGACTTGGGAGACCGAGCAGGATATGCGGAGTTAGTACCCTCATCTTTTCACAGCTTCAAGTATGTTTCTATACTCGTTCGAGGACGAACGATTTTCTTAAGAAGGGGAGGATGTAACGACCCGGTTGGTCATTTTGAGAATTAGCACCCCGATCCCCTATTAACCGCTTCTCCCATGTCTATTTATGTTATTGGAACTTGTCGGAGCGTTGAGTGATGAAATCCGGGGTGATTTTTGACACATAGTCTATAAATGTGGAATTTAGCTTTAGAAATCTGGCCGTAGCTAGAGCTGCTTGAAGACGGATATGGAATGGAATTTTGTCGACTATGTTAGCTCCGTTGGGTGATTTCGGGGTTAGGAGCGTGTTCGGAATGTGTTTTCGAGGTCGGCTGTGGATTTATGCTTGAACTGGCGAAAACTAGAAATTCGGCAATTTTGGCCGATAGGTGAAATTTTGATATCGGACTCAGAATTGGATTCCGAAAGCGACAGCAGGTCCGTAATGCCATTTGTGACCTGTGTGCAAAATTTGAGCTCATTCGGATGAGTTTTGACGTGTTTCGGCATCCGATGTGGATTCTAGAAATTTCATAACTTCTTAGACTTGAATCTATAAATAATTGATGATTTTGATGTTATGAGATGTGTTTTTAAGGTCGACCAAGTTTGAACAAGGTATTAGGGTCAGTTGGTAGGTTTGGTTGAGGTCCCGGGGGCCTCAGGGTTGTTTCGGATGCCCAACGGGTGAATTTGGGACTTGAAGAGCAGCTGAACCATTCTGGTTCTGGTGTCTCGCACCTACGATGATAGTTCCGCAGGTGCGGACACGCAGGTGCGAAGGGGGTGCACGCAGGTGCGGACGTAGCTTAGGTTGGCCCGACTCGCAGGCGCAGAAGAGTATCCGCAGGTGCGGAGCAGCACCTGCGACCCAGCCACCGCAGGTGCGAGTTTGCGACCCCAAGTCTTTTAATGAGTTTTCGCACCTGCGATTGTATTTCCACATGTGCGGAACCGCAGGTGCGATCCCAGTGTCACAGGTGCGAAACATCTGGGCTGGTTATACCAAAATCCGAGGGCTTGAAATTCATAACTCCAAAATTGATTGTGAGCTCGGAACTTGGCGATTTTTAGTGGAATTTGAAGAGGAGAATCATAGGTAACGTTTTCTAACCTTAATCCATTTGTATATCAATAATCTCTATCAATTTCCTCAATCTAATCAATGAAATTGGATGAAAAACCATGAAATTGGGATGAAATTTCCCCAAGTAGTAATCCGAGTATTTAGGGAGATTTAGACGTCCGATTTTGTTGATTCTTGTTCAAGTGGGTTCATGAGCGAATGGGTGTTCGGGAAATATAAATTTTACCCGATTCCGAGACGTGGGTCCGGGTGACTTTTTGGGCTAAATTCCTAATTTCGCGTTTTAGCTTAGAAATAATTAGTTGTTTTGTTCCCTTGAAGTGATTTACATTATGCAATCGATTTGAATAGATTTGGGCCAGCCGGAGTCGGACACTCGTGGAAAGATCATGGTATTGAGTTGATTAGCGTAGTCAAAGTAAGTGGCTTGCCTAATTCTGTGTTGGGGACTTCCCCTTAGGTATTTTTATACTGATTTTGTTACGTGGACGCCGTGTACGTGAGGTGACGAGTGCGTACATGGGCCATTGTTGGTAAAATCCTATTTTTACTTCCATGAAATCACTCATTTTCATCGGTGTATTATTGTTTCCTGTCTTAACCCAGTAGTTAGCTTAAGAGTAAGCATGCCTACCTGTCCTTACTTGATTTCCTCTTATTTGCTACTAGCTACACCATGATTAGGTAGCTTTACTCTATTCTTGCTTGTTGTTTTTCTGGACTGTTTAATTAAACCGTATCCGACATACTTCTGCTTTGCATATTTAAATTGGGACCACGGACTGAGATCTGGGAGCTTTCCCCCTGTACTGCATTTCATATTTAATTTGGGACTACGGACCGAGATCCGGGAGCTTTCCCCATGTACTGAAATGCATATTTAAATTGGGACTACGGACTGAGATCCGGGAGCTTTCCCCATGTACTGAAATGCATATTTAAATTGGGACTACACACGGAGATCCCGGAGCTTTCCCCCTGTACTGCATAGCATATTTAAATTGGGACTACGGACTGAGATCCGGGAGCTTTCCCCATGTACTGCGTTGCACATTTACTGTTGAGATATATGTTGTGCTGAGCCAAGGGCTCTCTTTCTGTTATTAATTCTTCCAGTTTCCATTAATCTTGTTTATCATTGCTTATCTATATTTCACTGTTTTAAATTGTATATTGACTTGTTTTAAAAACTCAGTAGGGCCTCAACCTGACCTCGTCACTACTTGACTGGGGTTAGGCTTGGCACTTACGGAGTACCGAATGTGGAGTACTCACGCCCTTTCCTGCGCATGTTTTCCCCATGTGCAGATCCAGGTACCAGCACCCAGTATCGTGGCTAGGAGTCGTTCTAGCAGCTGCCAGGAGACCGCAAGGTAATTCTGCCGCGTCCGCAGAATCCCACGAGTCCCCTTCTACTCTAGTATAGGCATAGAGGACTTTTGTATTTTTCCACTATTTCATTGTATAGAGCTACAGTTAGTACAGAGCTTGTGACTATCGTGACATTCCGGGTTTTAGGAAGTGAAAGTGTACATGTTGAGCAGCTATGTTATATCTACTTGAGTTCTTTTCTGTCTTTATTTTATTTATTTTATTATTTTCCGCAAAATTTAGGCTTACCTAGTCGTAGAGACTAGGTTCCATCACGATACCTTTCGGAGGGAAAAACGGGTCGTGACAGAATCATACACCACGAAAAACCTCCTTTCGAGTCATTCACTGCCCCGACACATAGACAAGCACCCTACCATTACACCAACACTGTGCGATAGCAACACATGAATCATCATAACAATTAGTTCCCAACTTCAAAACCATAGAAAATATTGATACTGAGCTGAAACGATAGAACACCCTTTCGCAAGGCGACGACAATAGCCCAATCAAATACGCAGGAAGAAATATCCTGCACCACTTCTGTAGTACCATTACAATTCCTCGATTCCCAATTGATAACAAGCGCTTCACGTTGTATAAGATTGAGTTGGATGGAAATCAAGGCATAAGCCTCAAAGGAATAAAATCGCACGATGAGGAATCAAGAAGGGAAGTGATCCTAACAGCCCTGTTGCCTCTCAAAGATAAGTACAGACGTCTTCGTACCAATCCGCAAGACTCTACTAGACATGCTCATGACTCGTGAGACCCAAGTGAACCTAATGCTCTAATACCAAGTTGTCACAACCAAAAATCCACTAAGGTCGTGATGGCGCCTAACACTTCCGTCATGCAAGCCAACAGTGAATGTTTAACTTAATTACTCATTTTAGTTTCTTTGAAATCATAATATTCATTAATTAGATAATATGAAATAAAGTTTACAGGGTAAAGTGATAATGAATGCGCAATTACAATAACAAACAACCCGTAGGGAACCCCCAAAATCCGGTGTCACAAGTTCATGAGCATCAACTAGGAAATATATTAAAATACAACATATGTTTGGAATGCAAATTAGACAGGAGAACATAAATAACCTGGATAGAGACTCTGCATGCTGCAGATCATAACATGAAATGCAGCTCATGGTAAGTCCCCGCAACATCTGCGCCTATGGGCCCAAAAGACCACCAGGTATGTATGCACCTGCACAAAATGTGCAGCAAGTGTAGTATGAGTACGTAAATAACCGCGTACCCAGTAATATCTACCCTAACCCCGGAGGAATAGTGACGAGGGGTCGACATAGACACTTATTAGAGGTCCAATTAAATAAATAATACGATAATGCATACAACTTTAAAGTACACATCAATACGGGAGTAATATGAAGTTTCATGATGTTCCAATTATTTCTTTTTTAAGCATAAATTTCTTGATCATGTATCCTACCTCAATATCTTAGAACAAATTCCAACTGTCAATATCAATCAAATAAGGAATACCATAAAATGTTGGGCGTAAGTGAAAAGTTCATCTCGTGAATATTCGGGCTACTAGCAGTATAACGCACGATTCTGCCGAGGTCGTTCTACCCGATCCAGAATGGTGTGTACACTGCCAAGGGTCGAACGACGCGTACCAGAGATGCACCTCTATATACTGCCGAGGCATTCGGCCCGCTCCACAAGAAATGAAGGAATTTATCCCATTCTGAGAGATACTTCCGAGGCGTTCTGCCCGCTCCACAAGAAAGGAAGGAAGTTTCCGAATCACAAGATATGCGCTTACAATAAAGTACATGAGCACAATAATAAGTACATCTCTTTAAATTTATCGAATACCTTAGCAACAACTCAGGGTGTTAAAGCTTGATCTGATACTTTTATTTCAAAATCAATTTCAGTTATAACTTTAATTAAATAAGCCAGCAGAACAAGTTCAAATAATTCAATTATTACAGGATAAGGTCATAAGTCTACGCGTACATAGACATGATTTAGCTACGTATGGACTCTCGTCACCTCGTACATACGTAGCACCCACAACTAGTTGCACATAACAATAAATATCACCTAGGGGTAGTTTCCCCCTCACAGGGTTAGACAAGAGACTTACCTTGCTACGAAGTTCCATAACCGGCTCCAAAGCTTTTCCAACAACTCAAATCGATGCCCATCGCTCCAAAACTAGTCAATAAATGTGCAAATCCACAAATATATACTCTAATACTCATTATAATTCAATTATAACAATTTTCAACTCCGCTCGAAAAGTCGATAAAGTCACCCTCGGGCCCACCTGCTCGGATTCCAAAACCTTTTGAACATAACCATTACCCATAACATCAAAAATTGAAATATATAATTTATTCTCAATTCCATGCCCAAATTTGTGGTCAAAATCCAAAAATACCGATTTCTAGGTTTTTCTTCAAAATTCCAAATTTCTACAAATTTTCATGTCTAAATCCATATATAAACCTTGTATGTAACTCACAACTAGTAGAAATCACTTACCTCATGCTTGATGATGAAAATGGTGCTCCAAAATCTCTCCTAGGTCAACTCCCATGGAGGAAATGAGATGAAAATGGCCAAAACCCCGTTTTTAAAACATCACTTTCCAGTCCGACCTTCTTCGCCAACGCGGCAAGCCTCTCGCGTTCGCGAAGCAATACCAACTCCAAATCTAACTCCAAAATTACCCTTCACGAACGCGAGTCCCAGCTCGCAAAAGCATTTCTTAACATGCCAACCTTCGCGAAAGCGGTACACCTATCGCGAACGCGAAGGTTAAAAATCTTCTAGGCACAGTTCCCCTAAGTGACGCGATGACCCAACGCGAACACGAAGCACAAAATCAGCTGCCAACAGACCATTCTCAAGGAACGCGTGAACCCCTTAGCGTTCACGAAGAAAAAAACCAGAACCAGATATCAGCAACAACAACTTAGCCAGATTTGGTCTGAAACCTCTCCGAAACACACCTGAAGCCCCCGGTACCCCATCCAATCATACTAACCAGTTTCAAAACATAACATGGACTTGCTCGATGCCTCAAATCATACCAAATAACATTAAAACTACGAATTGCGCATCGATTCAAGCCTAATGAACTATTGAACTTCTAACTCCATATCCGATGCTGAAACCTATCAAATCACGTCCGTTTGACCTCAAATTTTACACACAAGTTACATATAACATTACGGACCTACTCCAACTTCTGAAATCAGAACCAGAATCCGACCCTAAAATCAAAAAGTCCACTCCCGTTCAAACATCCCAAAAACCTTCAAATTTCCAACTTTCGCCAAATGACCCAGGGATGAGCTACAGACCTCCAAATCCACATTCGGACATGCCCTTAAGACCAGAATTATTATACGGAGCTATTCCCGGGCTTGAAATTCCAAACAAAAATCGATAAAATCAAAATACACTTCAACCCAAATTTATGAAATTCTTCCAAAATGCCAACTTTCCATAATAAGCACCGAAATTCTCCCGGGTCACCCAAAATCTGATCCGGACATACGCCCAAGTCCGAAATCATCATACAAACCTATTGGAACTTTCAAATCCCAATTTCGATGTTGTTTACTCAAAAGTCAGATCCTAATCAATGTTTCCAACTTGAAGATTCCAAAATTAGAGTTTTCTTTCCAAATCAACTCCGAACTTCCCGAAATTAAATTTCGACCACACATGCCAGTCATAATACCTAAAGTGAAGCTACTAAGGGCCTCAAACTACTGGATGATGCGCTAGAGCTCAACAACCGGTCGGATACTAGAGTCACATGGACCCACCTCATGTCTTGGAAAATTAATGCTCTTTACATCCTTAAATCTTTCCTTTAAATGGTCAAATTACAATTTCAATCCTCTGTCAAGTGGTTTAGATATGACAATGCCTATGAACTGGGTAACATTTATGAAGCTCAACAATTCTTTACTGCTAATGGGATCCATCACCAAACTACTATTCCTCACACCCCTCAACATAATGGTATAGTTTAGAGAAACACAAACAATTATTGGAAGTCTCTAGAGCACTTCTATATCAATCCAAACTTCCACTTAAGTATTGGGGTGAGTGTGTTCTCACTGCCACTTACCTCATTAACAGAATCTCTTCTATTGTCCTACACAATATCTTCCCTTTTGAAAAAATGCATGGTTATGCTCCTGCTTATGATCATCTCAGATCCTTTGGTTACCTCTGCTATGTTGTAATTCCCAAGCTTGCAAGGATAGGTTTCAACCCAGGTCTATTTCCTATGTATTTTTGGGCTATCCTTGTGGGAAGAAGGGATACAAATTGCTGAATTTATCCTCCCACTCTATTTTCTTTTCCAGGGATGTAGTGTTTTATGAACATGTCTTTACCTATCACTCCTCCCCTTCTTCTGATCCTTCTTCTCCTCCCATTTTTTATGTACCTTATGTTTCATCTACTTCTACTTCTAGTACTACTACCCCCTCCTCTTTCTTACATGTACTTTCCTCTACATCTCTTCCTTCTACTTCTACACTTCCTCCTACTTTCACTCCTTCATCTCCTACTTCTACCTCTCCTCCTTCTACTTCTGCACTTGTTGTCCTTGTTCGTGAGCTTAGAAGATCATGCAGAATTGTCCAAGCCCCTACTTCTCTTGGGGACTATGTCTGTAATTCTGCTATACCTTCTTTATTTTCTCCTGCTGTGTCATCCAAGGTTCCAATAGTTGAACTACATATGCATGAGCCTCAATTTTACCAACAGGTTGCTTCTAATCCCGCCTGGCAAGAAGCAATGCTAAAGGAATTTGACGCTCTTGCTACAAACCAGACTTGGGACATAGTCCCTCTTCCTCCACATAAGAAGGCAATCCCTTGCAAGTGGGTCTATAAGATCAAACAAAGGTCAGACGGTACAATTGAGAGGTACAAGACCCGATTAGTCATCAGTGGGGATACCTCGAAAAAAAGGGTTGACTATACTGAGACTTTTTCCTAGTTGTTAATATCACCACTAATATGCCTCCTCACTCTAGCTGTCAAGAGGGGTTGGACTATTTTCAAATTGGATGTCAATAATGCTTTTGCATGGTGGCCTACATGAGGAGGTCTACATGAAGCTTTTCCCTAGTCTGGTGATCTCTGCCCCATATTCACATTCCCCTCATTTGGTTTGAAGACTCAAGAAGTCTCTTTATGGCCTCAAGCAAGCATCTAGGCAGTGGTTTTTGAAGCTATCTGATTCTTTGCTCTCTAGAGTCTAATTTCAAGCAAAAATGACTAATCCTATTCACTAAGTCTTCTGGTGCTTCTTTGGTGGTAGTTTCCATTTATGTGGATGGCATTATCTTAGCTGGGGATGGCCTTGTTGAACTGAACTCTCTAAAGGTTTTCTTAGATACCAATTAAAGATTAAGGATCTGGGGTCTGTCCACTATTTTTTGGGATTGGAAATTACTTCACACCAACAGGGATACCTTATGAGCCAACATAAATACACCTCCGATCTTCTGGCTGAGTTTCATTGTGATAACTTCACCCCTATTTCTACTCAATTGGATTCAACTGCTAATATAGGGGACCCTCTTTTTGATCCTAGCAAGTATAAGAGTTGATAGGAAAACTTAATTTCCTTCAACATACCAGACCTGATATATCTTTCTATGTCCAACATCAGCCAATTTTTGCAATCTCCCCATGTTCCTCACATGTTAGCCCTTTATGTTCTCAAATACCTCCTGAATGATCCTGCCCAAGGCATTCTGCTCTTTTATAGTTCTGATTTGTCTTTAAAAGCCTTTTCCAGACTCTGATTGGGCTGCTTGTGCTATTTCTCGAAGGTTTGTAACTGATTTCTATATTACGCTTGGGGGCAGTCCCATTTCCTGGAAAAGCAAGAAACAACTAGTGTATCTCTCTCCTCAGTTGAGGTTGAGTATAGGGCCTTAAGGGTGGTGGTTGATGAAATTTCTTGGTTAATTTGACTGCTTGGTGACTTTCATTTGCCTATTTTTGCTCATGTTCCTCTGTTTTGTGATAGCCAGGTAGATTTGCATATTGCCAAAAATTCAGTTTTCCACGAGCGCACCAAGCACATTGAGGTTGATTGTCACTTTGTAAGGGACAACTTGAGTTCTGGTTTGATTTCTCTTCAGTTTGTCTTCATCTCCAACTAACTTGCTGATATGTTGACTAAGAATTTACATGGGCCTCTTCGTCATCAGTTCTTGTGTAAGCTTGGAGTGTCTGCACCTTCCAGCTTGGGGGGGGGGGGGGTNGGGGGGGGGGGGGGTTGACAATGTTAGGCCTGCATAGTTTTAGTTGACCATGAGGCAGCCCAATTGTATACCCAGCCCATTTTTACATTTTCCACTATATTCATTTCATTTGTATTGTAAATGTACATACATTGGAACATTCTGGAGATAATGAGATAACAAATATTTTTCTTCTTTCCTCTTCTCTCTTCTCCCTCTTTTCATTGATGTTAGGGTTCATGTTGTTCTCGTTTCATCTAAAGAAAAAAAATGCCCCTCCCCCCCCCCCCCCCCCCCCATTTTTTAACCAAAAAACTCCATTGGAGCCCACCTGTCCCCCCAAAATTGTGTCTTCTCCGTATTTTAGCAAGCTAACACCGGATCCAAGGTGTTGTCATATATTGATCTCGTTTATTACTCGTTTGGGCTCCCAATTCATTAATTTTTTCCCATTTTAAAAAACTTTAAATCGAGGTATTCCGACTTACTTTTTGGTAAAACTCATGTATATAAAATGCTTATTAGTTATTTTTTACTGTGATCTATGTTTTTTGTGATCATTTTGTGATTTAATTAATTTTTTATTTTTTATCCGGATTAGTTTATTTATGTGTTAAAAAAATAGTAAAAAAGATATATTGTTTTTTTATGAATAATTATTGTTGTACATATATTAATATGTGACTTTATTGTTGTTTAGTACCCTTTAGTGTTATATTGTGCCCTTAATTATTATGTTGTACCCTTTAGCGTAGTAAAAGTGATAGTGAATTTTAGCTTATGGTTGTTGACTTTGTTTATGACCATTTAGAGTAATGTTACTTTAGTGCTCTTTAAGATTTCGTTGTATAGAATAAAAACTACGTGCTCTCCTTAACAAACTCGGATAGAGTACTCAATTATGAATTTAATGTATCAGTAGATAATTATCAAATATTAGATAGAAATCATAAAATAATCATTTGCCCGAAAATTTGGCCAAAATATGACAGTTAACAAATAAATCGTTACGAATGAAATAAATTTAATATTATATACTATTAAGTTTGTATTATTTTTTATTATTAATTATTGAATATATCTTGATTATTTATGAAATATTAATATATAATTATGTTATAATTCAAATATAACTTTAAAAAGATGACAGTTCAAACAAAACAATGCAGAATTTTAGTAGACAAATGTTGGAAACTAACATATGAAATATTAGTATAGAAAATTTATTAACCTAAGTATTTGGTATATGAATAATTACTAAATTATCTTTTTAGTGATTGAAATTGATCATTTAATTATTTGTTAACCCCCAAAATATCTGGGAAAAAATGACAGTTTAAACACAAACTCTCTTTAATTTTAGTCAATAAATGTAAAAAAAAACATAATAAACAACAATATAAATTTTTTTGTCAAACTAAGTATTTTTATATGAATACTTATTAATCATATCATGTATAGTTATGAAAATTAATTATTTAATTCTATTATACCCAAAAATAGCTGAGTAAGAAATAAATATATAAAACAATAAACTAACATATAAAATAATAATATAGAAAATGTATCAACTTAAATAATAATATAGAAAAAGTATCGATTAAATATTAATATAAAAGATATTGCAATATATTTAAAGATGTTAGGCAATTAAACAGAAAAATACTTTAATTAATATTGTTCAATATACAGACATCGCCACGGAGGTTCCCTCTGTGCATCCCAGCTTGCATCTCGAGAGCTACTGTTGCTACAGGGCAACCATGGGTCTTCACACATCTGGGATGGCCAGTGTCTGTCAACATTCTGCCCCAGATGTATAGACAAGATGTGGGAGTTCATTAGTGACCACCCACTGCATCCCCGTATAGTTAGATGCCCTTAGGATACGAGTTTCTACAAGATCATAGAGATCGACCGGTTGCAGTTTGACGGGCGTTGATCACGACTATGATAGAACGGTGGCGATCGGAGACACACACGTTTCATATACCCATCAGCGAGGCTAGCATCACGCTTGAGGATGTGGAGGTTCTTTTCGGGCTGCCTGTTGATAATATACTTGTAGCTTACCCGCATGCTATTAGAGACTATACAGGAGTGAATTACCTTCATATGTTGCAGCGTCTCACCGGTTTCCAGCCAGGGGAGCCGACTGCATTGAGTGGGGCTAGTCGATTTTAGCTGACGCCCATTTGGCAGCATCTGGTGGCGATGGACGGGAAGATTACTGATGATTCACCGTAGAGGATATCGACTAGCACACGAGACTGTTGTTGCTGCTAATGTTTGGTGGTATACTGTTCCCGAACACTTGGGGAAACCTAGTCAGCTTGCGATTTCTACATCATCTGGAGCGGCTAGATGATTTATCTGGTTACAGCTGGGGTGCACCTGTTCTAGCTTACCTGTATAGGAAGATGTGTCAGGCGTGCATGGGCACCCAGAGAGACGTTGTCAGATTTTTACCGCTACTGCAGGTGAAAACATAGTCAATTCTTTTCATGGTTATAACATACATAGTAAAAAATACCTTAAATTTTACGTCCACAATCTATATTAGGTTTGGTCCTAGGAGTGGTTCCTGCAGTTCCAGCCACTTCTGCCACCGATAGCTTCGGATGCACCACCTTCATTGTTTCTCCCTTTAGCTTGGAGGTGGGCTGATAGGCGAGGCTACGCTCGTGAAACCGAGGCTCGACATCATCTCCCTTATTACAGGGATTTGTTTACTTGAAGGCGTGCAAGTACATATATACTTAAGTTTACTTGGCCTGGCTTGATATATGTTGTGTTTACTCATGATTATTGTATTTAATAAATAGTTCATATAGAGACAATGATTATCCTGTTTTCCCAACAGTTGTCGAGTGGGAGGGACTACCTAGTTTCTACCACAGACGTTGGACGTTGGAGTCCCATATTGTTGTAGAAATTAAGCAAGTTGTCTTATTGATGATAGCGATGAAATAAAAAAAATGTGTGTCAACTGGGGACTAGATTATGATGCCCTCGGGCCGGAAGGGTGCGTACAAGATGTTGACGAAGGAGATGAAGACAGTGACAATGAAATAGTGCCAGACAGTGACGATAATGGCGAATGGAAATTGTTATTTATTTCTTGGGGTGTATGTTAAATTGTTGTATTGGATACTTAATGCTAAATATCAATTAGATTTAACCCTATTGGAAACATAATTTTATTTCAGAAATTTTACAAGATGAATATTTACAGACATTTAGTACAACAACAATACTGCAGTAAAACACTACGTTTATCCTTGATAATTTGGCACATTGGATAAATTGCCACCTGAAGTTGAATTACCACCGCTTTTCAAACCAGCTGAAGGACATTTACGACGGTCGTGTCTTGTTTGGGAACATATGCCACATTTACGCGCATAAACGGTATCGCCAACATCCATTTGGTTATGTATCCGCGTTCTTTTTTGCACTTGCCATTGAAGCAAATAATAACACACCATTTTAAATGGTTTTGGAAGCCAATAATTCTCAGCACCCACCGGATGCAACTGTCCACTATAGGTGTTTAAGTATGCAACAACATTATATTCTTTATCAACGTACCTCGTTGCCGCGAAACTTGTATGTTGAAAGTACTTCATGGCATGTGAGCATGGAAAGTGATAGATTCACCATTTTCCACAGGAGCATAATCATATGGATTCATTGACGTTGTGTGTATTATTCCCGCGGTTGTGATGCAGACCAGTGCGAACTTCAAAAATATTTCGCTCGCTGCAATACTGCAAAAATGTATGCCACTGTGCTCGCTTCCTATATTTCTCAAATTGTTTCATTGGCTGTGGCATAAATTCAACACCCCTTTCCATCAATGGCGATGCATCTCTGGATCTTTCAACAAACCTCTCCGCCATCTGCTTGAATGACATCCGTACTATGGCAATGACAAGCAATCCACGTGCAGACTTCAATAACCCGTTGAACGACTCTGACACATTTGTAGTCAAAATTCACATCTTCTACCACCATCCTTATGCAAAGTCCACTTGTCAAGCTCATGTCGCATCAACCAACGATAGGCTTCTGGGTCTTCCTGCCTAATCAATTCTATTCGCATCCTGAATTTACACTCTTGGTAATCTATTGCAGCCATCCACATTAAATCATGTAAGTCCTTGTTCGTATGAGCCCTCTGGAAAATTGGCCTTTAAGTGCCTAACACAGTAACGGTGGTAGGCATACGGTTCCTTCCATGTACACAAATTATGTACAGAACTTAAAAAACCGCCATGCCGATCAACTATTAAACAAATACCTGAACGTTGTCTGACAATGTGATCCTTCAAGTGGTTCAAAAACAATGTCCACGTCTCTTGGCTTTCACTAGCACAAATAGAAAATGCTAGGGGAAATATTCTTCCATTACCATCTACTGCAATGATGTTCAACAACTTAATATCATACTTTCCATAGATATGAGTGCCGTCTATAGATATTACTGGTCGACAATGCACAAAATCATCAATGGCTGGTTTAAATGCCCAAAACACATATATGAATATAGATTCTGGTATTCCCGGACTCTGTTGATGCTTCCATTCAACAACAATCCCGGGGTTAAAGTGTTGCAATGCAGTCATGTACCTGGGTAGAGCAGCAAAGGACTTCACCCAATTACCATAAACAATCTCAAACACATGTTTATGCCCGGGAAATGCCTTTCTTTTGGTAATGGTACATTCATATACCTGGTGGTCATATGTTATACACTCTTTAATCTTGTACCTTATGGACGCTTAAATGTGTGAAATCAAGGCAAGAGAAATCATGTCAACATTCAAGTTAAAATTATTCCCACTGAATGTCCATTTCACAAGTGGGGTGCCAATATATTTCCCCACAATCCATATATTTGTTTTTAACTTTCTCGCACGCAGCATCCATGTACAACCTTGAAACCATCTACGATAAATAACCTTTTATACTTCCGGAGATGACTCATGAACCACGATCTCACGACACTCTTTTATGTTGTACATTCGTACCGCCTTGTTTAGGCGCGCTTTATCAGCAAAAAATATATTCCTTGACAGCATCGTTGATCTAGATTCATCCCACATTATTGTCCAAATTTTGTCAAGATCCCTTGTGAGGGCATCCACATCCGGCATACTTGGCAACTGATCAAGGTAGGGAATCTCCCTTGAATGAAACGACACATAGGACTCGTACACTCTTGGTCTAACGGGAGTTGAAGCATGCTCCCTCGTCAAATCAGGTTCATCATTCTCGTCCTCATCATCATCATCCTCATTGGGGAAGCATGTGTCATCTCCAGACTCCTCAGCACTGTTGTCATAATCACTATCATCTTCCNGCAATGTTGGTTCAGGTCAGCGAGTGTAACACTTCTGAAGAAGTTTATCTGTTCTTATTTAACTTTAACAGGTATAGTTAGCTGAAATGGATTATCCCTCTTTCAGGACAACCATTAAAGGCTGCTATGCTGTTAAACTACGACCCCAATGGCCCTTCTCGTCTGATATCTACCATGTAAGTGAAAATGCGGAAAAAGCATTAAAAGCTCTTACCTTTTTCTGTTAATGTGCATTTTTAGAAAGCTAACTGGTTATTTTGAACAATGCAATTGCCTTTTTTTTAGTAGGAACTTTTTATGACGATAATAAGTTCAGAAAGTTGGGCGCATCAAAAAATATAAAAGTTCAGAAAGTTGATCAAAACCCTTTTCCCTCAAATACCACCAGTACTTTGATATTAGTGATCTTTTATCTTCTTTTACTATAATGAAAATGATCTTTTCTAATAATCGTGATGTTCGGGCTAGCTTTTGCGCACCTAAACCAATTCCTCGAGGTACTGCTACCTCCCACCATCACAGGTACCTCGTAACTCTATCCACCAAGGCTTGGATAGATGAGAAGAAATCACCTAGTATTTTTGCTTCCGCCGGATTTTGAACCTGAGATCTCATGGTTCTCAACCCACTTCATTGACCACTAGACCAAACCTTTGGGTGCAGTCTTTTATCTTATTTTACTATAATAAAAATGATCTTTTTCGCTTCAGTATAAGAAACTTTCCTCCTTATTCCCAAGCCTTTCATTTTGGTGTGACTTCAGATTTTAGTGTAATTAGCTGCCAAATAAACTTGTAAACCTGAGAAACATAAAGCAGAAGACTGTCCAACCATTCTCCTTGCTCTTATAGTGGAAGGCTACACATGGTTAAAGATTTTGCTTTATGTGTATCCACAACAAAATACCGAAAAGTTGAAGTTCAAGTGTCATTTTCTTGAGTTGGTGAAATAAGTACTAGTGTTCTACTTGTCCTTTTGAATTAGTTAAGATATATTTATTGACAAAAAGGGAAGACCCAATATTTGCTTTGTACACGAGGATTGGTTGCTCTAGCAAAAAGATGTTTTTTACAAAGTTCATTGAATCGTCTGTACATATATGAACTTCACAAGTACTCCAAAATAGACCAAGTATGGTGCTCTGCAGCGTTTGGTCGTCTGTACGAGGAATTGGGGGACAAAGGCGGGGATAAGAGGTTATTTTGGCTGGCTAAGGCGAGAGAGAGGAAGGTTCGGGATCTGGATCAAGTGAGGTGCATCAAAGATGAGGACGGTAGAGTATTGATGGGGGAGACTCAGATTAAGCGGAGATGGCGGACTTACTTTCATAGACTTCTGAATGAAGAGGAGGACCGGGATACTATGCTAGGTGATTTGGGGCATTCAAAGAGTCACTGAGACTTTAAGTATAGTAGACGCATTAAGGTTGAGGAGGTCGTGGGGGCTATGCGTAAGATGAGTAAGGGCAGAGCTACCGGGCTAGAAGAAATTCCGGTAGAATTTTGGAGGTGTGTGGGTAGAGCAGATTTGGAGTGGCTGACTGAGTTGTTTAATGTTATTTTCAGGACGAAGAGAATGCCAGATGAGTGGAGGTGGAGTATGGTGGTACCGTTATATAAGAACAAGGTGATATCCAGAGTTGTAACACCTGTAACGGTATCAAGTTACTAAGTCATGCCATGAAAGTTTGGGAGAGGGTGGTGGAAGTGAGAGTGAGGAGGACGGTGTCTATATTCGACAACCAGTTCGGGTTCATGCCAGGTCGTTTAACCACGGAAGCTATCCATCTTATTAGGAGGTTGTGGAACAATACAGGGATAAGAAGAAGGATCTGCACATGGTGTTTATTGACCTGGAGAAAGCGTATAACAAGGTCCTTAAGGAGGTTCTCTGGAGATGCCTGGAGGCAAAAGGTGTGCCAGTAACTTACATTAGAGCGATCAAGGACATGTATGACGGAGCTAAGACTAGAGTTAGGATAGTGGGAGGGGACTCAGAGCATTTTCCGGTTGTTATGGGGTTACATAAAGGATCTGCACTCAACCCGTTTTTATTTGCCCTGGTGATGGACGCACCGACACGACATATTCAAGGGGAAGTGCCATGGTGTATGTTATTCTCTGATGACATAGTTCTGATTGATGAGAAGCGAGACGGTGTTAACGAGAGGCTGGAGGTTTGGAGACAGTCCCTTGAGTCTAAGTGTTTCAAGTTGAGCAAGACTAAGACAAAATACCCGGAGTGCAAGTTCAGCACAGAGTCGAGGAAAGCGGGCATGGACATGAGGCTTGGTCACAGGTCATCCCCAATAGAGGCAGTTTCAAGTACCTTGGGTCGGTTATCCAGGAGGACGGGGAGATTGACGAAGACGCACAAACCGTATAGGGGTGGGATGGATGAAATGGATATTAGCATCTAGAGTCCTGTGTGACAAGAAACTGCCATCGATACTCAAATGTAAGTTTTATAGAGCGGTGGTTAGACCGACCATGTTGTATGGTTAGAGTGTTGGCCGGTTAAGAAATCACATATACAGAAGATGGAAGTAGCAGAAATGAGGAGGTTGAAGTGGATGTACAAGTACACTAGAATGGATAAGATTAGGAATGAAGATATGCGGGAGAAGGTGCACGTGACTCCTATAGATGACAAGATGCGGGAAGCGAGGTTCAAATGGTTCAGGCATGTGCAAAGGAGAAGCCCTGATGCCCCATAAGAAGGTGTGAGCAGTTGGCTTTGGCGGGTACGAGAAGAGGTAGGACATGACGTAACTTCAGATTTTCGAGGACATGGCCCTTTGATAGGAAGGTGCGACGGTCGAGCATTAAGGTTGTAGGTTAAGAGGTAGTTGAGCATTTTTCTACTTCATACTGGGTGAGGCTAGTCTGGTAGGGTTTGTCTTATACTGCTAGTGTTTAATGTTGTGTTCACACTGTTCTTCCATTTTACATAGCACCGGGCCTTATTTACTAGTTATTGTTATTGCGTTTAATCTATTTTCTGGTTCTTATGATGCTGCTATTATTTCTGTGGTTTCTGTTGATGGTACTGATATATTGTCTCTTTTCATCTTTTTCGTTTTCTTGAGCCGATGGTCTATCGAAAACAACCTCTCTACTCCATCGGGATAGGGGTAAGGTCTGCGTACACACTACCTTCCCCATATCCCTCACATGTGGTTGTTGTTGTTGTTGTTGTTGCTGTTTGGTGCTCTGCATTTCTAGGAAGGTTCTCTCAGATTCCCACATATATAGCTGCAGTGCAAAAACAACCAGCATTCATGCTTTAGTTGTGAAGTAACACATGAAACTTTACTTACTCGAGTTACTTCCATATGGGGCAATAGATGATGAGATAAGAAGCAGAAGAAATTTCTTTTTGGAGACTTTATAGTAGCCAATATGTGCAAAACAGTTTTCTTTTTCGCTTTGCTTTGCCCTTCTGGAAAAAGGTGTAGTTTTAAAGCCCAATGTTTATGCCTGTAGTGCAGAGCAAGAGGGCATAAAGGCAGATCCAACTGAAATGTGTGAACTTGTCAGTTTCGTCAAGAGAAACAAACTGCAGACGGAGAGCTTCTTCATTGGACAGAATCAATGTGAGTTGATTGCTGTTTACAAATAAAAATATATCATGCGTGAAATTTGGATTTCGGGAACTATGTTATTATTTAGCCCGTCATCTGAACTGTATGTCTTGGATCTGGCACTTTGGTTGGAATATGTAGAAGATAGTGATGGGGTACTTACAGTCATGTTCGTACTTTGCCTCTTCCACCTATGTGATATTGAGAAGTAAATGCAATATATCTGTGTGTTCTATATAAAAGTTTTTCTGGGTGGTTGTGTGGTTCTGCTGCTTCTAGGGTTTGACAGTGTCATTTAAATTGAAAAAAATTTAATTTAGTCCCTTTTTAGGAGCTATTAAAATTCCTTCGGAGCTCTTTGTTGATCTTTTCTTGAATTCATTCAAGATTTTCCTAAATTAAGGTCTTCATAGAATAACT
>ML337263.1:0-31055 GCA_005239505.1 Nicotiana paniculata | reverse complement strand
AAATACGTCGAAAAATACGCAAAAGGAGACAACCGGGCGATAGCCGGGCGACAGAGCCTTACAACCTAACCCTACCTGGTGTTAGCCAGGCGTTAGGGCTGAAACGCCAGCCCTACCCTGGCGTTATCCAGGCGTTAGGGCTGAAACGCCAGCCCTAGCCTGGCATTAGCCAGGCCTTTGGGTCCAAACGCCCGAGTGTCCCAGTTTCGGCCAAATCCGAGTTTGACATTTTAAGTGTTTCCCGGTCGACATAGAAGTACCCTACATGTTTAGGGTTCGCCCTAAATATATAAATAGACTCCTAAAACACACAACTAAGCGGTTCGGAAGGCATTAAAAGGATTCAACGGAAGAAAATCATTGAAGTGCCAAAAACAACGATTTCTACATCTAGTATTCATTCCTTTGTATTTCAATTATGCAACTTATTTTAGTTTTGANCAAACATTGATTTCTACATCTAGTATTCATTCCTTTGTATTTCAATTATGCAACTTATTTTAGTTTTGATTATCAATAACATGAGTATCTAAATTATTTAGTCTAAGGTTTCAGTAGAACCCGTTGGGGATGAATTCATTGTGATATTAATATATTTTGTTTGATTAATCTCGTTGTGTTCAACTACGTTCTTATTATAGTTGATTGAAAGGGCCATTGATTAACTATTCCTATTTATTATGTATTTACTTGAGAAAGAGTGCATATTTAGGTAATTGCTTGAACAACACCATACCCGGAGTATAGACGAAAGTCATAACCGAGGGTTTAAAGGTTAGATTAGAGATAACGATACCTTAGGTGCAATCTAAAGTGAACTGTATTGCGATCTAGCTAGCGTAACTTGGGAGAGTGCGTTTAGTAAATTATCATCGTAACTTGAGAGAGATTGATGATAGTTAGTGCGTTCATAATTGACATAGATAGCCAATTAAACTATAAGAATTATCCAAGGAAGAACTCACTAACGAGTGAAACCACAACCTTAGACCCTTTATTATCATTGTTACATTAAATTGTTAGTTAACTGCTAGTTCATTATTAGTGATGGTAGAATTAGTTAAACATCACCCAATTGATATTCAAAGTATTGAGAAACTTGATTAAATAACAGTTTAGCATTTTATAGACTCAATTGATACGTAAAAATTCCCTGTGGGATCGACTTTGGGTGTAATACCCCAGATTATATTTGCAGCGCCCGTTTAGTCTTTCTATAAGACATAGTTGAGTTTCCCACAAGCCCAGACGTCGCAAATGCTACATTTAGGTCGGAAATGCGAAGGCAGCAGTAATTTCGAAGGGTTCGCATTTGCGATAACCGTAGCCTGTTAAGTGAGATTTTAGACGGGATATTCACCCATTTTTCAATTCTCTCAAACCCTAAACCTCCATAGGCGATTTTCCAAAGACTCAAACTTTTCCAAATCATAGGTAAGTGATTCCTAACTAATTCCTTTCAATACTTAACAACTTTTAACAAGATTTCAACCTAGAATCTAGAGTTTTCGTGGTAAACAATTGGGATTTTTGGGTACAACTTAGGAATTTTGAAAATTGGGAATTTAGACCTCGAATTGAGGTCGGATTCCAAAACCAACTGTATATTCGGGATCAGGGGAAAATGGGTAAACGGGTTTTGATACGAACCTCGAGTTTAGACCAAGCAGGCCCGGGATCAATTTTTGTCTTTTGATAGGAGAACATAAGAAAACCATAGTTTTTCATTAAAGTTAATTCCTTTAGCAATAATTGATGATATTGAACAAATTATGATTAGATTCGAGCGGGTTAGAAGCAAATTCTAAAGGAAAAGATGTGATTGAGCAGTGAGTGGCCTGCGGAATTGAGGTAAGTGTTTGGTTTATATATTACCCTTATTTCTTCTGTTGCGGCGTGCAACCCGATCCCAGCTGTCTCCCTTATTACTCCTTGTTGCGGCGTGCAACCTGCTCCCACCAGACAATCACATCTCTTTATTTATAAAAATATTTCACAATTTAGGTCAAAGTCTTTCACAATATTTATGTCTCAACAATTATAAGCAGAAAGTTGTACTATTCATGAACTTCATAAATTATCATTTCACAATGAAACCAACCAGAGTGTATTGTAAAACACTGTCAACCAGCTTAACGCTTTTGTACCACAATGAAGCCAAGGGATCAACTAACACTCCCAAATACGTGAAACAATATTTAACAACAAGTTGACGAAAACAAGTAGACATGGAGGCATCAAAATCACGAAAACAATTACTGTTATTTTAAATTAAAATTTGGGAATTTTCGTAAGGATTTGGTTATAGCTGAGATGGGGAAAAGTTAACCGAGTTATTTTATTAATTGTTGCAAGTTACTGTTTAATTGGTTTATTATTCCCTTCTTGCTTTATTATAAATTGTATCCGGGTTATGTTATAAATGCCCCGCCGTAGCCTCGTCACTACTTCGTCGAGGTTAGGCTCGGCACTTACCAGTACATGGGGTCGGTTGTACTGATACTGCACTTTGCACTTCTTGTGTAGATCCAGGTTCCGGCCAGAGTTGAGTTATCGAGTAGTAGCTAAGCATTCCTACGGAGACACGAGGTGGATCTGCTGGCGTCCACAGATTTCTGGAGTCTTCTCCACATTATTTAGTTATTGTTTTATTTCATGCAAAACAGATATATATTTTCTTTCAACCAAATACTTGTAATATTCTTTAGTAGTTCGTGAATTGTGACTCCAGACCTTGGGTAGCTATATATTTAGCATTAGTTCGTGGTTTGTTTCATTAGCTATATGACATTTAGGTCGCAAATGCGAAGGCAGCAGGGATTTCGAAGGGTTCGCAATTGCGAACCCCTGATCGCATTTGCGATAACTGCAGCTGATCAAATACATTTTTAGACGGGATTTTCACCAATTTTTTCACTTCTCTCAAACCCTAAACCTTCATAGGCGATTTTCCAAAGACTCAAACTTATCCAAATCATAGGTAAGTGATTCCTAACTAATTTCTTTCAATTCTTAACAACTTTTAACAAGATTTTAGCCTAGAATCTAGAGTTTTTGTGGTAAACAATTGGGATTTTTGGGTAGAACTTAGGAACTTCAAATTTTAGCAATTTAGACCACGAATTGAGGACGGATTCCAAAACAAATTGTATATCCAGGCTCAGCGAGAATGGGTAAACAGGATTTGGTCTGAACCTCGAGTTTAGACCAAGCGCGCATGGGGTCGATTTTTCTCTTTTTATGGAAAACACATAGAAAAACCATAATTTTTCATTAAAGTTAATTCCTTTAGAAATAATTAATGATATTGAACCAATTATGATTAGATTCGAACGGGTTAGAGGCAAATTCTAAAGGAAAAGTGTGATTGAGCTGTGAGTGGCCTGCGAAATTGAGGTAAGTGTTTGGTTTAACCTTGACTTGAGGGAATAGGAATCCCCAACTTGAATTCTATGTGAAATTTTATGTGAGTGGTGTATAGGTGAGGTGACGAGTACCTATGCACCACCAAACTATCTGTTTAGCATGTCCCCTTCCCCATTTTCCAATTTATTTGATTCGTGGCTTAGTTGTTTCATGATTATGATGCCTCCATGTCTACTTGTTTTGCCTACTTGTTTTTTAGACATTGGTTCACTTGTTTGGAAGTATTAATTGTTCCTTAGTCTCATTTTGATCCAATAATGGTTGAGCTGGTTGTCAGTGTCTCCTGACATATTTCGGTTGGTTTCATTGTGTAGTGATAATTGGTGAAATTTCTAAATAGTACAGCTTTCGGTTTACATTTGTTGAGAAATAAATACTGTGAAAGACTTTGATCTAAATTTTAAAACTTTTATTATAAATGATGACATGAGATTGTTTGGTGGGAGCGGGTTGCTCGCCGCAACAAGGAGTAATAAGGGTGGACATATGGGATCGGGTTGCACGCTGCAACAGGATAAATAAGGGTGATATATATAGGGAGGAGGAATAAGGGTGGACATGTGGGATCGGGTTGCACGGGCGCAACAAGGAGCAATAAGGGAGAATATTCAAGTTTTACTGATTTTAAAAATAAAGACTGAAATACTCACTGTTTTATTGTTGTTATTTCATACTATGCACTTATGATATTTTAAATTGAAATTTGGGAATTTTCGTGAGGATTTGGTTATAGCTGATATCGGGAAAAGTTAATCGAGTTGTTTTATTAATTGTTGCAAGTTACTATTTAATTAGTTTATTATTCCCTTCTTGCTTTATTCTATATTGTATCCAGGTTATGTTATAAATGCTCCGCCGTAGCCTCATCACTACTTCGTCGAGGTTAGGCTCGGTACTTACCAGTACATGGGGTCGGTTGTACTGATAGTTCACTCTGCACTTCTTGTGCAGATCCAGGTTCCGGTCAGAGTTGAGTTATCGAGTAGTAGCTGAGCATTCGTACAGAGACACGATGTAGATCTGCTGGCGTCCACAGATTCCTGGAGTCTTCTCCACATTATTTAGTTGTTGTTTTATTTCATTCAAAACAGATATATATTTTCTTTCAGCCAAACACTTGTAGTATTGTTTAGTTGTTCGTAAATTGTGGCTCCAGGCCTTGGGTAGCTATATATTTAGCATTAGTTAGTAGTTCGTTTCATTATTTCAAATATTGTTCTTGATGTCATTTATTGGATAGTATTAGATTTCGTATTTCTTCTAAACTGTCTAATTATGTTTAAATAAAAAAAATTAAAAGAAAAGGTTAGTTAAGTTCTAATATTGGCTTGCCTAGCAAGTATGGTGTTATGCGGCATCACGTTCTCGAG
The DNA here is from genome assembly GCA_005239505.1 of Nicotiana paniculata. Classification (NCBI taxonomy): domain Eukaryota; kingdom Viridiplantae; phylum Streptophyta; class Magnoliopsida; order Solanales; family Solanaceae; genus Nicotiana; species Nicotiana paniculata. The sequence continues at coordinate 26,259 of ML337263.1, read as the reverse complement.
GGTTGGATATTTGGGTCGTGACAATCATGTTGTTGTTTTAATGGTTTTGTGCGTTTTTTAATACTAATTCTCTTTAAAGTCAGAAAATAACCGAGAGGAAAAAATCCATAATACTACAAAACTTCAGCATGTTTTAATAAGAAGTTTTAGGAAATAAACTAAATAACTTCAGCATGCATTAACAAAAATTTATTAGAAAATTACATATTGCAGGACAAAACATTAAGCATGTTTTAGAAAATGAACTAAAATACTTCAACATACTATAAAACTTCAGCATTTTTTGGTATGAAGTTTTAGTAAAAAATCATAATAAAATTACATAGTGCAGGAGGAAAACTTCAGCTCGTTTTTCCTGAAGTTTTTAAAAATGAGCTAAACAAAGTTTCGAAAAAACTCATAACAAAACTACAGAACGCAGGACATAACTTCAGCATTTTTTAGTGCTGAAGTCTTAGAAAATGAACTAAAAAACTTCAGCTTGTTTAGAATGCAAGACAAATACTTCAGCATTTTTGGTGTGAAGTTTTAGCGAATTATGTAAAAACTCAACTTGTTTAGCAAATAAACCAAAAACTTCAGCATGTTATGCAGTACAAAACTTCAGCATATTTGAATTTTTATCTTTGACTTTAAATTAGGTTTAACGTGAAGAATCTTCTACTTCACTCTAGAATTCAACGTGAAACAAATTTAGAATGTAAATTCATTCGTCAGTGAAAAGTTCATGTTTCATCCGTCAAACAACTTCATGCAAGTGTGAATTATGAAAATAATTATAGAGACATATATCATGAAGATCAATCAGTTTCAAAAACTAATTTGAATTTTGAAGATGAATTGCAATACTTATAATATTTTTTGGAATTTAGAATTTGGAATTTGAATCTGGTTCAAATTTCTGGTTTGCGAGAGGCGGTTTGAGGAGAGACGGAGTGATGGAGGAGAATCGTAAAGTGATTTATGTGTGATGCATCTTTCATATATTTTGTCAGGGGTATAATGGTCATATTATTACGAATTTTTTGTCAGATGGCTACCAAATCAATAATTTTTAAAAAATAGGGTACAGGTTAAAATGTGGCTGCTATATAGGGTATGGGTGCAAATTACCCCAATTTCTTTTCCTCACTCTTTTGAATTTGTTTTCGGGATTCATTTTGAGAAATTTATGGGGGCTACCTATTAAACTTGAACTAATTACCCGGTTGTACCTATTTGGATAATAATTACTATACATACCTATTTCTTATAAAATTATTACCCGTTCATCCATTAAGAAAGTCGTTAACGGCTTCAGGGGCAATGAACCTATTCCTAACCCACACATGATCTTCCTTCGTTCAATCCAAGGTAAGAAATATTTTATTTCTCTCTTCATTCATTTTCTCTTTGTTCTTGCTTTTATTTTCATATAAGTAAAATTGTTTATTTGATAGGTAATATTTTTATAATATCCGTAAAGTAAAATATTGAAAAATTAAATGGGTGCACGGAGTAGCAATTTTTCTTTATTTATGTGACATTTTTGTGTGTACAACAAAAGAGGTTTGCTCAATATCTACAAATTACGATTCAATTAACTCATTACACGCATGTAGTTTAATTTTCTCTTGCTAAATGAACTCTTTGCTTGTTGAATATCTTCATCGCCACAAAATTCTCTCTCCCCCTCCCTACAAATTTTATATTTTTTCGGCGCTATTTGTTCTAGCTCGAGTCATTTTTCGGAATTTAATTGTGATTTTGGTGCTATTAAATATTGCTTACAGTATCTTCAGGAAGTTCATACTAAAATTTGATCACAGTTGGAGCTGATTTGAAGTGATTGAGATCAAAATTTTCAGTTAAAAATCGAAAAAGAACACAGTTACCCAACATATATTGTTATGGTATACAATATGTTGTAGAAGTATATAGCTATACTGCAATAATATATCATTACAGTATATAATATACTACAATAGTATACTGTAATAATCGAAGAAAAACACAACTACATAACAGTATACTGTTACGATATACAATATATTATAAGAGTATATAGCTATATTGCAACAGTATAGTGTTATAGTATACAGTATACTATAACGGTATATTGTAATAATATGCAATATATTGCAACAGTATCCTGTAACAGTATATAATATACCATAATAATACACTTCGACTCCTATTTGTTGAATCATCTAGGTGCTATTATGCAAAGCTAAAGTCATAGTTATAGTAACATTATATTGTTATAGTATACAATATAACATAATAACAATATTCAATATACAATATACAATATTTTTTAAGTTCTTATACTTTTCCAACTAGGTCCTTGCAAATATTTTCTTAAATGAATGTTTTAATGAAGTTCCATGAAAATAATATTATTGTATAAAAAAATAGGTGTCAAAAGACATAAAACAGTAATATGGGAAAAATAAAATTTTAAAAAAGTTGAATGAAAATTAGAAAAGGAACACGAAATTAAAAAATAAACAAAAGGAAAGAAAAATTAAAAAAATGAAAAAAAAGGGTACAACCAGACTATGGTGAATAAAGAAAATAAAGAATAATATCAGTCTCGAAAAAAATATGAACAGAAAAAGAAAAAAATAAATAAAAACGAAATAAAAGGAGAAAAGAAAGAAAAGAAAAAGAACAGAAAAATAAAAAGAACATGAGAAAAAAAAAATAATCACCCACAAAAGCTACAATGGGTATGAAAGGTAATTAATTTGGTGGGTAAAAAAAATTAATGGATAGGCAAAAATAATTAATTTATGTTTTGTAGGTAAAACTATAAAACTCCCATTCATTTTGATAAATTGGCCCATCTCTCAAATATTTCACATTTTCCTTTTTCTGCCGTCTCTTTACATGGCAGCTTAACGTCCATTGCAAGATGTATATCTCTTATTCATTAGCGTAAATATTAAGTATGAGTAAGTTTTAACTTATTTATCTTGCCTTGTCATATCCGTTTGATACATTGCAAAGGCATAAACACAGACATATGACTTGTATTTACAGTATATCACCGCTCAGAGAAGAGACGGGAAATGAATTGAATATACCATGTCATGTCATGACGCGGGCTCAAATTGTTATTGATAGAAAATAAAAAGAAATAAAAATACGTGCGTGGAAGCGATTACAAGAAACAAACCCATTAAAGGAACATGGTGCAAGCAAGGACGGATGCTTCTAGATGCTGGTTCAATTGAAGTCATAACTTTTAATGTGGAATAAAAATTTATATATAAAATTCATTAAAAATTACAAAAATAGTGGATATAAATTCATAACTTTAAAAATATAATGGGTACAATATTAAATATCTTAAAAATTGAACCCATAAAATTTAAATACTGAATACGCCACAAGAGAAAAAATAGACGAAGCAGCATGTGCAGAGGGCGTCGTTGCAATACAGAGGGCTGCCAATTTTGAAGTTTGGGCAACATGGTTGAACATGCGATGGGACGTGAGCCAAACAACACTTGCCCAAAATGCACTGTGCATTAGTCATCAGTCCGTACTAGTTTCCCTAAATTTTGCTCCATAATCTTTCTTATTAGACAAAGGTCTTTGTCGTTAGATCATAGTAGTTCTGATTTTATGTTCAATCTGGTGTCTAATACTATTTTGGATTGAGACCCTAATTAATTTAAATTTGTGTTGTGCAAGACTCATTAAAAAAGAAAATCTCTTCATATTAGAATTATTTTTATTTGCAGAGCTCGAACGCGAGAACTTTGACTAAAAAAAGGAAAGAATATATTCATCTCACCACAATAGTTAGTGGTATAATAGCATTACTGATGTGTATTCACATAGTTTGAGTTTGTACTAATTGGATATCGTTCGAATTGATAATTAAATAGTTAAGATGCCTCACAATTTTATTGTACTGGTCAAACATAATTTGGCATGCTCTATCTACGTCTTAACTATGTGAAAGAAAAACTAATTTGTTAAAGTCTATTTTGTTTGCTTTTGTATTCGTTAATTTAGTGTCTTTTATTTTATATTGTTGTGCCTTGTATAATATCTGAGCCTATCGCACAATGCGTAGGATAGATATTCATATAACGTGTTAGTAGAACAAGTATATTTTGTTCAAATATATCAGCAATTACTTAATTTATCCTGTTAATAAAAAAACTTGTATGTAGTATAAGTTGATTGACACCCGATCAAGAAAATCAAATAGCATTTTACATGTTCCAACATACTGTTTTTTGCATTTTATTTCAGTTCACCCAGCATATTCAATCATTTTCTTTAGTGGAAAGTTTCTTAATTCCATTAATCAAATGTTAATATAACTAGCGAACAAATTAATTAGTAATTGTTTCAGCAAATTACCAACTCAATTTTTTCTGGTAATTTTAATTCTTTTTTTTAAGTGATATAAGTGAATGACTATTTTTTATAAATTACTTTAAGTTTGTCCAAGCTTGCCGACAAATGTCCTTATTTTGACTGATGAATTAATTAGTTTGTGAAAAGAGTAAACGAAAAATTGGAATATTTTATATGGAGAGTTGAACTGAGTTTTACTGTTTACAACTAATCATCCGGGGGGCTGCTATTGACTATTGTGATGCTGAAGAATAGTGCGCAACTTTAATCTTCATCTGATTAATATTATGAACGCAACACATTAGCAAAACAAGGAGTATCACTATTCTCTACTTTAAAATATTCAAGGAGTACAAAATTATGATTATGACTAAGGGTGAAAAACGGGCGGGTCAAAAATTGGTAATGTAAAAAACGGATAAATCATCCGACCTGATCCATATTTAATACTGATAAAAAATGAGTTAGCCGGCGAATAATATATATATTCATATTATCCATAGCTTCTTAAATATAATTACTTTTGGGGATTCATATTATCCATGACTTCTAAGTGGATGATGTTGAGGTTTTAAGCTAAATTAGAATCAAAAGAGGGTGAATGAGAAATGGAGAGAAAATGAAATATTTGAGTTTCATTTGCAAATGGAGAGAAAATGAAATATTTGAGTTTCATTTGAGATTCCCTCTTTGACAAAAGGACATTGTCCCATATTATAAGACGAAAATGTTTTTGATGGGTATATATTCAATTGTCTTCTTCTAGCTTTTAAAAAGTTTGAGAAGAAGGCAAGTCTCGCGTCGTCATCGTCGCTCGCTCGGCTTCGGCTCCATTTGTATGATAGCATTTATGTTATGGTCGTTTTACATAAACAATCATTGCACCTCTTCAGTTTTGAGCTCAACGTTGGCTATAAATAAAAGTTCATTCTCTCACATTTTTCATACGATTTTCTGAGTTATCCTCCTTTCTTCTACATTGTTTTTAACTTCAAATAAAGCAACAGTAAGTGTGATTTGCTACTGAACTTTGTGTTCATTGAAACACTGGGGTTTGAAGTACCACTACACCAATGTGTAATTTGTTATATTCTGGGAGGAAATAATCCACAACTTTGGATACTAGGAGGGGGTTAAATTTTTTAAGGAAATACTGTGAATTCAGTAGACTCAGATTAACTTCTGTTTATATGTTATTTTATTTTTTCTAGAATTATCTTACAAATACAGTTTACTAACACATAGTATTATTTTTATACTCGTTTTTAAAAAGTTCTATCATCCAACTCATTTTGTAGTGGATAATATGGATGAATAATCAAATTTTTTATCCATTTTGCCTGCGATGAACGGGTAAAACTGAGCACAGCTGCGAGCTATGACCATAATGTGAATGTTCGTAGTTTCAGCAAAAGTAAGAAGCCTCTGCGTGGAGTTGTGGATTCACCCAATCTAGTCCTGATAGTCCAAGAGGAAAAGAAGAAAGAACCAAACTTTGCAGCTAAAACGAGGGTGAGATAGTCAAAAAGTTTACCGCTTTCCCAAGGAATCCGTGTCAGATAAGTTTCGACTTCCGAGTTTTGTAGAAAAAGGGTTTCTCTGATTAAAGAATTATGAGACCTCTGTTTACACTTCATTTGGATTGACTATTGAGTGAGAGTGTAAGACGAATTATCAAAGATCACAGATAATCCAACTAATAGTATGATTAGAGACGAATTCAGAATAATGATAGTAGTATGATCTTATTATATTTATAGATAAGTTTAGTCAAACAATGGTTTCAGCCGAACTTAGCAATGGAATTATTGAATTGTTACTATAGGCACCAATTAAATCGGAAGGAATATTTCCATTTGAAACTAATTAAGCAAGCAATGCTGCATCGGATTCATGGTTTATTCATTGAGAACAGAAGACAGCTCAATAGATCCATAATCAAGCAATTCCTCAATCATCTGCTCTATATCCTGATCTTCCAGTGGCTTGAATTGGTGCGCTCTCTCGCTCTGAAATCCCTCATTCACTGGCATGTTAAAGCACATTTTGTCATCTCCCCTGTTCCTAATCTGATTATTGTCCGATTTTGTCGTTCCAGATCTTTGTGACGTGCCAAGAGATGTCATGTGACATCTTTGAAGTTTAGCTATCAAAGCAGAAGACAAAAACCTTGTTGACGGTGACTGAGATTCGCTAATATTATAAGGGAAATTAGTGCGTGCTATTGGACCACACATAAGTCTTGCAGCTTCATCGTATGCCCGTGCAGCATCCTCTGCTGTCTCAAATGTTCCTAGCCATATCCTTGTCTTCCTGTTTTATATAACAAATAGTACCAAACAAGTACGATTCAGCCACAAATTAAAAAAGAAGGTAACAATGAAATAGAACTCGATCATAGAAACTGTAACAAAGAAGAATTACAATGAAGGATGACGAATTTCGGAAACCCAAGATCCCCAATGACGCTGGCGGACTCCTCGGTATCGTTGTTGTGGTTGAGCCATGGCGAAATTAATTGGCGATAATAGTGGTAGTAATAAGCTAAGTCTTTAGGAGATGCAGGGGAAGAATTGAAGGCTTTCAGGGGCTTTTGTAATGGCCTTCAGCTGGCAATTCAATATGGAGCTGGGTCCACAAAGACTTTCTAATTTCTATACCTTTCCTTCCTTCTTTTCTACTAGTAATAAAAAACAAAAACAAAATTAAAAGATTAAAAGGATGAAAGGAAAGGAGTTGTGTGGATACAAAAGTACCGATTAAGTGGTCTGAATTTTTGTTTGTGAGGGATAGTATCTGAATACTCTCAACACTTATAATTTGTCATTACGAGCCTAAGGTCTTTAGATATCACATACATGTTAATTTCGAGGTTAGTGCATGATTGCATGTAGTATGAATTGCCTACAGTCTTATACAAGTAGAATCAGAATTTGACGCGAATCATTAGTTGGTTTTTTTACTAGGTCATTGTTATATTGGTAAAAAAACTGTGAGGCAATTGATTTAAATAAACTGGCCTGACTGCTCTCATCTATAATATTAATGACGTTTTCAAGGAATAGGTGATATGTACCTCCAAGTAATATTAAATCTAGGTTACTTATTACTACATGAGATGGCTTACTATATCATGCATTACGTTTCACAAGAATAGAAGGGGAAAAAGATGCGTCATATTTGATTGAGGAGAAGATTACATAACAAAATCTGACCTTATATATCCCCCTGTTATAAGGACATGAGTTTCATGTAGTGGACTATAGTATTAGATAGTACTATAGTTAATTATGATATATCAAATTACTGTGCGCTCTCTGTATCTCTCTCTCCCTCTCTGTGCATCTCTGTCCTGTGCTGGTTTAATGTAGCTGAAATATTTGACTTTTACCTCTCAATAGCCACACGCGATCCAAGAGTAAAACAAGGAGTTGACATGCACGTTTCTCTGTTTCCTCCAAACTCTTCAGGGTTAGGTCATTTTCTATTTACATGGTGCAACGCAGATTGCCAATCTTTGTCTTTTCAATCTTGGGTGAGAGAAAACAGTCAGCTAAAGCATACGTATACTATTTGTTAAAGGTAACGACAATTTTGGAGTACAAAACTAATCTAGACAAAAAATAGTACTCCTATAATGAATGTGGTAGTATTTTATTTCAGATTACAGTAAATGTAATAATCTCTAGAATGTCTTTATATTTGATGAAAATGTTTTTTGATTATTCTCTTTAACTGTTGGCTCGAGCCCTTAATAACTTAATTTGAAGTCTCATGAATTTGAATTCAAGTATTTGAAATTTGATCTTGAATTATAACCGCGTGGCTTGAATTTAGATTCAAACTTAAATTTTATTGCTTGAGTGCATTTCTATTTATAGCTGTGAATGAGAACAGTTGCTAATTATTACTCACTCTATTCCAATTTATGTGAACCTGTTTGACTAGACACGGAGTTTAAGAAAAAATGAACACTTTTAGGATTTATGGTTATAAGCAAGTTAAAAAGAGGACCGGACTATTTGTGTGGCTATAAAAACTTCCCATTAAAGATAAAATTATAAATTTAAGCTAAATTGTTCTCGAGGTTATTCTTTTTGAACGGACCAAAAAAAAAAAAAATTAATAAACTGAAACGAGGGAGTATCTTTTTTGATTTAGATGATGGGGCCACTTTAGTCACCGATCAATCAAAACGAAGTAGGAGAAGCCAGTAGTAACTGGACATAACATGTCACTTCTACACTTAATACTTCTTATTGACCTTTTGATTAGAATTGATATGTATGTTATTTTGGCATGGTTATATGATTCTATTGGCTATTTCACTTGACTTGGATGTGCCATGTGGCATAAATTTAGACATTTAGAGTAAGATGACACCAATGGACTTTAGTTTAGACTAATAAAGTTGGCATATTATTTATCTCCTAACTAGCTAGCCCAGTGAAATTGAATTTCTAATTAAATCCATGTATATGTAACTTAAATAACTGAATCAATTATATATAGTTAAAATATTTATTTGAAATAATATATCTTAAATTTAATATAAAGCTCAAATATTTTACAAATTTAAATTTAATAAAAGAATTTGTTGGGGACTAGCTAGTGCATAGTTGGGTGATTTTGTAAGAGTGAAAACTTAACTCATGCAACTTTCACTACTAAAAAATAGCAAATTTGTGGCTGAAAATTTCGGACCGGAAAAATTAATCGGAAATTTTTGACTGGTTCGGTCAAATTTTCAAAAATAATATTTGTTATATTTTTTTAAATTCTTTCGACTATGTTTCCGACAGTATTGGTCGCAACATTTGGCACAATTTGGGACAAAAAATTCCGACATATTCAATTAAAAACTAAAAGTCTGAACTATTTTGTTTGACCTTTTGCTTTGGTCAACTTATTTTTTCAAATAACAATCGTTGTGTTTGCGACGAAGTCAGTCGAGACTTCTTTTAAAACCCCAGCCCCGCCCCCATTTTTTTCTTCTTCTCTTTTTTTTCTTTCTTCTCTCTTCTTCCTCCATTGAGAACCCAGACTCCACCTCCCCCAGCCGTCGACAACCGCTGCTCGCCGGAAAAGGTATGTCACTCTCTTCTCTCTTTTTCCCCAACCCTTTCCTATATCCTCCCCCTTCCCTCACCATTGGAGTAATATTTGTTCATAATGATTGAAGAAACATGTGTGATAATCCATATATGGGAATAGTACATTATTATATAAGCTACCCTTAAAGTTATTAGTCAATATAAATCAGTTATTAGCAACTGCTGCACATGAATTTCTTCTCTAACTTTCATTAGTTATGATCTAATTCGGGTTATGTACTTGTAAAATCTACATTATTAAATTATTGCTCAGTAGTAGTCGAATTTTCCAAGAGCTATCCGTACTAATTGCATCTGTCCCAAAACGTTTCGGACTGAAACATGGCGTGCGGTCATTGAACACGTGGATTTGAAAACTATTTATACAATTAATAATCAATAAGGTAATTACAAGTAAAATATCTGTGATAATCCTAGATTGGCAACATGATATGGTAACTACCTGGAGATAATATGTTAAACTATACAACTAATTTTAAAAAAATTATATTGTTAATGTAAATAACTTAAATTCTCTTATTATAATATTTAAAATAATTACAAATACAAAGTCCAAAGAGTTCTATGATGAAAACATTTCTTGGTGAACATCATGGTATTTATGACACTGATTTTGATTGGATAAAATAGCTTGTTAGATGCACAACCACCATTCTTGGCGAACTCTTTTTCACGCTTTGAACTTATACAATCAAGAGAACCTACAAATTTGGAAGTAGGACCAAATTGAAGCCTAAAAAAAAGTTTGATATGTGTATTAGTTTTAATTAGTTTTAAATAGTTTGATATCTTGCCTCTAGAATTTAGATACTTTTTAGTTCCCTAATTGAATTAAATTTGAAATTATTTTAGAATTTCCAGACGTTTTTTTTAGAATTGTCACAGATTTATTTTTAGAATTGTCATAGATATATTAATATTTAAGCTAGAAACTAAATTTACTTTTAAAATTGAGGTTAGTACCTATGTGGTTTCAACAATTGAGAAGTTTATGTATTTGTAGAATTGTTAGTTTTAGAGAAAAATGATTTGGAATTGTAATAAGTAGTTATAATTTAAAGCCTTAGTTTTAAGTTTAAGAAGTTAAGCTTATTATCGTTTCCTAATTTACTAAATGAATAAATATTAAATTTAAAACTTAATAATTACTACATTAAAACTAATTTGTAGATTTGACAAATTATTGGTCATGTGTGGACTTTATGAACATATAAGAAGCTATTTAAATTTAATTTATATTTTGAGAGATTTATATAACATAGAATAGGAATAAATGTAAGATTTCGAGTGTTGATGAATTTTAATTTTAAAAAATATAATATTTTAAAAAAATGAACCTTCGAATTGGCGTAACCTATTAATTACTTCAAATAGACTAAATAATTTTAAATATCTTATAAATTTCAAGTTTTGTAGTTTGTGTATATGGCATTTGCGCATCGTAGGTGGATGCATAATAGGAATCATCCTAATCGTGTGGGGTTAAGGGATGAATTTAAAGAAGGGGTTGCTGGATTTATTGTGTCACGACCCAAAATCCAACTAGTCGTGATGGCACCTAACCCAAGCCGCTAGGTAAGATAATTATCAACTAACCAAATTAATGAGATTTATCAAGAAAAGAAATGATAATACAATTCCTTTTATACAAGAACTTCCCAAGAACTGGTAGTACAAATCATGAGCATCTAAGATTTAGAGTTTACAAAACTGGTATAAAATAAATATATCATCTGTCTGAATGTATATAAACAGATTTTTCATAAGTCTAGAGCTACCACGAACAAGAGGCAGGTGTAATTGGAACGTAGGTACATCTTCAAATTCAGCTCCCATTGTACACAGCAATATCATCATCCAACATTTGCACGCAAAATGCAGAAGTGTAGTATCAGTACAACCGACTCTATGTACTCAATAAGTAACAAACATAACCTTAGGTTGAAGGAAGTGACGAGCTGGAATAAAGGCCGGAGTCCAACACCAATAGCCAACAACATTTCATAACAACATAATAACAGTGCTAAAAGAAGTAACTCAGAGATAAAATACTCATCTCTTTCACAGTTCCGAAAAATAGGTATGTTTTTCAAGTATATCAGTGAAAACCCAAATCTTTTACCTAAATCACCAAAATATGAGTAAGTTTGTAAAACCGTAATTTTTCCCAAGGCTTTCAACAATAAATAACATGTTACATTTTTTTTCCAGATAGCATGAGAAAAGTACATCTCTATACCTACATGCCACTATGCAGGTGAAATCATGAATGTCACCAGAACCGAGTAGCGTGAGGAAATGGATCTCTATGCATATATCTCAAATACACATGCCAAACAAAATGCATCTTAGTGATGAACCCATGTATTCGCACTCTCAAAGTACTCAATCTTATGGCCTCACTCTCTCACTCATCACACTCGATACTCAGAACGATACATGGAATATCCAGCCCAACCAAACATAAATAAAACCTCACGCTCCGTATTGTATATGGATAACCCAGCCCGGGGAAGATCCATTCCAAATATATATATATATATCAACTGACAGTCAGTCACTCAGTACTGTATAAGGCCAATCCAGCCTGGGAAAGATCCATCCCCAAATATAAATGGTTCGGGAAAGGTCCATGCCCAGGGAAGATCCATCCCTCAATATAAATGATTCGGCAAGATCCATGCCCAAGGAAGATTCATCCCTCAATATAAATGTCAACTGCACTCACTGGGGGTGTACAGACTCCGGAGGGGCTCCTTCAGCCCAACCGCTATAATAATCCAGATCCAAGCATAAATTTATAAAAATTACAATCAATCCCTCGGCCTCACTCAGTCATCAATCTCTTCAGTCTCTCGGGCTCACAGTGTCATGATATTAGCCCAACAATGATGATATAATGTATCAATAATTAACAACAGAGACTGAGATATGATATGAAATGAATAATATGACTGAGTACAAAATTTCAATTTAAACATATAATTCAACAACAAAAATGACCTCAGTGTGTCCCAATAACACCAACATATGCCTAAGCATGATTTCTAACATGAATCACATCTCAGGTGCTTTAACACATAGAGTACAGTGAAAATATTCAGAGAAGATACCTACACAATTCCATGGAATCGACTAAATCACAATTTACATGGTGCACGTCCACACACATGTCACCTAGCATGCGTGTCACCTCAACATAGATCACATAACACGTAATGCGGGGTTTCATACCCTCATCACCAAGTTTAGAATATTTACTTACCTCGAACAAGCCAAATCCAATATTGAATAAGCCAGAAGATGCTCCAAAAATGTCATCATGCGTATACGACCTCTGAACGGCTCGAAACTAGCCAAAAGCAACGCAAATACATCAAATAAAGCCCATGGAAACAATTCCAAATGATAAGGGTTGAATCCTTAATCAAAATCCCAAAATCGATCAAAAAGTATAACATAGGCCCGCGCCTCAGAATCTAACAAAACTTATAAAATTCGATAAATCATTCAATTACGAGTCCGACCATACTAGTTTCATTCAAATCCGACTCCAAATCGGTGTTCAAAACTCAAAAACTCACTCTATGAAACTTTAGGCAAAAATCCCCAATTTCCTCTTTAAATTTCACTAACCAATTACCAAAAATGAAGATAGATTCATGAAATAAAATCCATATAGTGAGAATTGCCTCAAAAATTGTCTCAATTCGAGCCCCCGATCTCAAAATATGATAAAAGAACTAAAACATCGAAATCTATAGAATCTACCCAACAAATTTCGCATTTGCGTTCACACTGTCGCATCTGTGACCCCCGCTTCTACGATAACTGTTTTGATTTTGTGAAGAATCCTTGAACTAGCAACCATTACTTCTGTGATCTCCTGCCCCCTTCTGCGATCGCGCTTCTGCACACTTGAACCGCATCTGCGATCGCACAGATGCGCCCATGCACTCGCACTTGCAACTCTCACGCCTAATTTTCCCTGTTCGCTTCTACGAACCATTACTTCTGTGATCTCCTGCCCCCTTCTGCGATCGCGCTTCTGCACACTTGAACCGCATCTGCGATCGCACAGATGTGCCCATGCACTCGCACTTGCAACTCTCACGCCTAATTGTCCCTGTTCGCTTCTACGAAAAATACCCCACATCTTCGGAGTCGGTTATGCGACCAACTATTCGCAGATGCGGCCACACAAGAACCAACAGCCTTAGACAAATGCAACATGCGACGAGATAGCCTGAACCCCGTCTGAAATTCACCCGAGTCCCTCGGGACCCCGTCCTAATATACCAACAACTCCCATAACATAATACGGACCTAGACGAGGCCTCAAATTACGCATAACAACATTGAAACGATAAATCACACATTAATTCAAACTTAAAGAGCTTTGAACTTTCAATTTCCAAAACTCGCACCGAAACGTATCAAATCAACCCGGAATGAACCCAAATTTTGCACACAAGTCCCAAATGACATAACTAAATTATTCCAATCCCCGAAACTACAATATGAATCTGATATCCACAATGTCAACTCTCGGTCAAACTTATGGACTTTCCAATCCTTCAAATTTTTAAGTTTTGCCAATTAGTGCCGAATCCTTCTAGAAATATCCAAATATAAATTCAGGTATACACCCAGGTCAAAACTTACCATCTAGACCTAACAGAACGATCAAAACTTTATTATATGGTTAAATTCAGAAAGTTCAAACTTAATCACCTCTTCCAACCTTAAGCTTCAATCATGAAATTCATTCTTCCAAATCGATTTCGAATAACCTAAAAATCAAAATCGACAATTCACACAAGTCATAATACATCATATGGATCTACTCATGCCCTCAAACTATCGAGCGAAGTGCAAATGCTCGAAACGACCGTTCGGGTCGTTACATATTGCTAAGGCAAGGACACTTGATGATTTTCGTATTTAATGAACGATTAGGTGCCCTTGTGTGAAATGCAAGTGTGTTAAGTTAGTGAGAGAAGATTTTGTTACATGTCATCATTTTAAAAAGGAATTTATGGAAAATTATTATATATGGACTGCTCATGGAGAGAATCTTGATAGCGTAAATGATGTTGATTTTCATAAATCTTTTGGTGGTGAGGAGGATAGTCCCATAGTGGAGAATAATGTTAAAGATTCTAGATTCAATTACATGATGAGGGGTGCCTTTGAGATGTTCCCGGGGGCTCAATATGAACTAAATAATGAGGCTAAGAAGTTTTTCAAAGAGTTAGAGGAAGCTATTTGTCAGTGGTATGAAGGCGCAATGCATTTCAAGTTGTCTCTTGTTGTTCGATTTCTTCAGATTAAGTCAGATAGTTCTATTTCTCAATCGGGCATGAATTCTATCATTGGGCTTATGAATGAACTAAATCAGAGTAACATTGACCTATCCAAAGATTTCTACACTGCAAAAAAATTAGTTTTCAAGTTGGGTCTTTCATCAAAGAGGATTCAGTGTTGTGAGAATGGTTGCATATTATTCTATAAGGATGATGCATCTCTAGAGAACTACAAATTTTGTAACAAGCCTCGTTACAAAGATGCCACAAATGATAAAAAGAAGAAGATCTCAGTGAAGGCGATGCATTACTTACCCCTTATACCAAGGTTAAAGAGGTTGTATGAATCAATGAGCTCCGATCCTCATATGAGATGGAATTATGAACATAGAAGGTCAGATGGTGTTCTATGTCATCCTTCAGATGGAGAAGCATGAAAGCACTTCGGTTGATAGTAGCCCATAATTACGTATTTTAGACGCTATTTACACTTTAATTTAACTGCACTTTATTGATTTTGGAATGTTAAAAGATGAAAAAATGCTCTAATTGAGAAATTTATGTTTTGTAGGAGCCACTCCAAGCTAGGAGGAAGATAAAGGGTGTTTTGAAGTCATTATAAACATAAAAGGCCAATCAACGGATAGCCCGGGTGAAAAAGAGCGAGAAAATCAAGCAAAAACGCAAAAGACATGTCCGCGACCGCGGACCTGGGTGCGAAGCAACTCGCGAAGTGAGGAAGTGAAAAAATGATAATCCGCAGTCAGATCCGCGGCCGCAGACGGGCTGCCATGCGCAATAGAATGCAGGGGATTTTGTGTAATTTCCTGGGCAACTAACCTATACCTATAAGAGCCAAAACTCGCCCAAAAGTCAGGAGAAACTGGTTTTAGACAATTTTGGAGGCAAGAACAAGGAAGAGAAGACAAATCAATTCTTTAGAGTCTTTATCTTCTTCTTCTTACTTCTATTTGTGGATTATGAATCATATTTGTGCTATGTTTTGCATTAGTATGAGTAGCTAAACTTCTAGTCTAGTGTTTTGAAGGAACCTATTGAAGGATGAATTTCTTGTTATGTTAATATAGATTTGCCATAGTTTTCTCTATATTTGTTCAACTATATGATTGTTGTTGTTGATTGAAGGGCCCTCAATTAGCTATGCCTATTTAGTGTGCATTACTTGGGAGAGATTGCAAATTTAGGTCATTGTTGAACAACATCACTCCTGACGTATATGAGGGATCAATACGAAGGGTTTAAAGGTGGTATTAGAGATAACGAAACCTTGGGTGCGATCTAAGTGAGCTGTAATTAAAGTTAGATAGCGTAATTTGGGAGAATATGTTTAGTATATTGTTGTAATTACTCGGAAGAGAGTTATGAAAGTCAGAGTGCTCATGATCGATAGAGAAGACTTAGGCAAATTTATAACAAACATAGCGGAAAGGAATCCGACAATAGGGGAAATCATAACCTTAGATCATTCCAATTATTGTCCACAACACGTTCATAGTTAGTTCTTACTTATTGCATTCTCATC
This sequence comes from Nicotiana paniculata, assembly GCA_005239505.1. Classification (NCBI taxonomy): domain Eukaryota; kingdom Viridiplantae; phylum Streptophyta; class Magnoliopsida; order Solanales; family Solanaceae; genus Nicotiana; species Nicotiana paniculata. Next base: position 9,937 of record ML337263.1, on the reverse strand, counting down.
ATGTGATACTATAGTAAACATCCAATATGTTATTCAAATATCTTGGAAAGTTGATTACGTGAAATTGTGTGAGTCTGATAGCTGTGATTGATAGGTTAGTTCTCTGTGGGATTCGACTCCGGACTTGTAAACCGGATTATATTTGCAACGAGCGCTTTGTCATTTTTATAAGGCATAGTTGGGCGTGATCAAATTTTGGAGCCGTTGCCGGGGAGCTAACAGTGTTATTAATTGCAGTTAAAATAAGTGCGAAAATTCTTAGTGTAGCCAATTTTCTTCACTTTCAACTTAATACATTGAAATTCTAACGTTTGTAGTCTTGGGTGTTACAAGTGCATGCCTAGAAACTCCTCAAGAACTGTGAATTGTTTGAAGCATTATCAGATCCTGAGAAAGTTTTCAAGACATTGAATCATGCAAACAGGAAAAGCAAACAACAACAGAACTTGACTGAACAACTTGAACCATATATGGCAGACGAAGTAAACAACAAGAGCAATGGGGATAATGTGAATGACCAGAATGAACAGGTGGTAGTGCCTCTTGTGCCAAAGGCTGAATTGTACGATTCGGCACAACCCACCGCGGACAACTTAGAAACCGCAATTGTAGTCCCGTAAATACAAGCTGATTTGTTCCAAATCACAAATAACATGCTTCATTTGTTGCAGAACAAGGGACTGCTTGTTTAACCAAAGAATTATATCCTTTGACCAAATCTATTTTTAGGATGAACACGGGTTTCTAATAACCAAGGCAAGACTAGTTATTGTAAGTAATTAAATAAAGAAAAATCAATGAGATGCACGAAAAGTAAAGTGTATTGCAATAGTAGTTCGGATGTCCCTTACAGGTTATATTTTACTCCCTTATATAGGGAATTTCCTAATATAACGTCTGCCCTTTTCAGTGATTGAGCATTAATGACTTATTATGACATTAATGTAACGTTACAATGAGTAACCGTAACTGTTTCGTGAATGTTGTGTAATTCATGAATGTTGTGTAACGTGTGGATCACTAATTCAAGATCTCTGAATCTGCCCTTTGTTCCGCCCAGATACATTTTGACCGTGTCTCTTCATCTTCTCAATCAGGTTGAGACTTCCATAGCTAATTAACCTGTGGGTGTGATTTGCCATGACTCTTTGCCTCATACCTCTTCATAGAGTCCCGTCCAACTGTCGTGTCTTCATTGCTCCACGTAGACTGCTAAGTCATCAAGATTTATTACACGTGTGAAGCTCTTTTTTAACAATACAGATAGTCCCCTCACTTACCATATATTTATCGATTAATATTTGGTAAGTGGATACTCATTTATGGCGGGAATATTTTCCCGATGCTTCACTCGAAGCATTGCATCTTATTTTGAACGTAGGCCTCGCTTGTCACTTCCATTTAATGCTTATGCCACGTGGCATTTTCAGGTTGGTTCTGCAATTGTTCAGCGCCTTTTAGTGCTTTTTGCGACTGCATCAGTCACGAAGTGACATCTTCAATTATGGATTTCACGTCATTATTTTTTCCCATTTTTGAAAGTTGTCTTCGAGTATAAATACCCCTTTTCTTTTCTTTCACGAAAAACTTCTAACTTTCATTTTATTTGTAAAGAAATTTTTCCTTGTCTTTGTAGATATGCCTTCTTCAAACCAATCTAAGAGAGTCATAAACGTAGATGATTTGACTCCCTCTTCTGCTCCAACGCGTAGTAGGAGAGACGGCTGGTTGAGGAGTTTAGGTTCTACTCCTTCAAGGGGTTCTTCCTCTTCTCAAATTACTTCCCCTCCTTCTTCTAGTTCTTTAACTTCTCCGAAGGCTAGGGCTTCTAGATCTTCGTCCAAAGGTAGAGAACATCACGAACCTTTGCGCGAACCGAGGGTCGATGAAATAATACCTACGAAGTTCACCTTTGCTAGGGATAGTCAGGCCCTAAGAGATCAGCTTTCTTCATTGTCGTCTCTTGATAGTGCTGACAAGTACCCTACCCAACTCACTGAAGGTTTAATTCCTCTTATACGCAGGGACTGTTATTGGAGTTTCGATTTTCCTGTAATCGATCCAAACAGTAATCAAAGAATAACGTCTTACAAGAAGGGGCATTATTTTGTTTATACCTATCCCTTTACATTAGGGTTCAAGCCCCTCATCGACCCAGTAATCATCAAGCTCTATCGATTTTTCAAAATTTGCTTGGGACAAGTCGGTCCTCTTGTATGGCGAGTCGTTGCATGTCTTAGATACTTGGCCACCTTAGCTTCGATCCCCTTTAACTTTCATCATCTTATTCACCTCTATTCCCCAATATTGTTCCGTCAGGGAATTTTTACCCTGGCTGGTAGGAGTAAAAGGGTGTTAGTGACTCCTGAAGATGATAAGGATCGAGGTTGGTTTCTTCGGTATGTTGTTGTTCCTACTGCTGGGTTTAGTGGGTGAAGAGAATCTTCCCTTCCCTGAGAAGTGGAATCTTGCACGTGAGTCCATTTTTTCTCACATTCCTTGCTTTTTTGCTTTATATATCTTATCAATACCGTAGTTGTTTCTTCTTTTTGCATCAATCATGGGAACCGTCGAGAATGTCTCCAGTTTCAAAGATTGGGTAGAAAAGCTTTTGTTAATTGCTCCTTTGGAAGAACGTTCACGGAAGTACCTCTCTGAGAGGTTTGGTTGGAGAGTTAATACTCATGATAAGTGAAGTTTTTGTTTGTACTTGTTTTTTCCTTTGAGCATTATTTAATCCTTTCCTTTTGATAGGGTTTCCTGCTCATGGAGTTTCTGCATCCACGTCTGTTCCCAAGTTATCCCTGGCTCAGGCCCAGGAGATCATTATTATTCTTCTTCAAAGAGAAAAGCAGGTGGGTCAAGGACCTCGAAAGAAGAGGAGGAAGAAGATGGATCTTTAATCCATAGGTCACGTAGAAGGAAGGTGGTCTCAGACGACGAGTCTAAACCTGTTATTGATCCTTCCGTACCTGAAGTTGAATTTTCTGCCCTTGAGGATGCTTCTCCCTCTCCCGTGCGTGATTCTGTTGATCATTTATTCTGGGAAGGATTTGGTCCTGTTACTGATGAAGCTCTCCTGGTTGTTTTCTCTCCTTCTCTTAGAGAACTCACCTCCACTGTTCTAGTTATTTCTCCTGCCCCGTGTCTATTCCTGCTCATGTTTTTGCTCCCTCTCCCGTGGCTTTTTCGGCTCCTCATACTTCCTTGCCCGTGGCTTATGCATTTGCTCCTGCTTCTGCGTCTTCTGTTTCAGAAATAGGGTCTTCTAGCAGGGAGATGAGGCGGGTGATGATAGAAGTTCTAGCAAAGGGTAGCCTCTTTAGTCTGGCCAGCCTGATGTGTGGTTGAAACCGTTGATAGGTCTGATAGAGAGAGCTAAGATGGATATCCACAGCTCCCTTACATGGGCTAATGAGATCGTGCATACTTCTTTAAAGGTAGAATTTAATTTCTTTCATTCATTCTTGTAGGCGTACTTATCATATCCAATTGATTTCCTTTTGTAGATCAATCTTATAGGCACGGAGCAGGAAGTAAAGGAGTGGCATGCTGAAGGAGGCAACTGGAAAGAACAGTATGAAAGCTTAAGGCTCGACATGGAAGTCGTAGAAGAAGAAAAATGTACCTTGGAGCAGCAAGTGAGGGTCATGACGGCAGAGTTGGCCGTGGAGAAGGCATCCTCTGATCAGGCAGGCAAGGATAAGAGCGTCCTAGAGTCCTCATTCGCAGAGCAGCTGTCTCGTGCCTCTGAAGAAGTCAGGAGTTTGAAGGCCTTACTAGACCAAAAGGAGGAGTATTCGAGCGAACTTGTGCAATCTCTTACTCAGACCCAGGAGGATCTCCACAACTCTTTGGAGAAAGTTCAATTCCTGGAAAGGTCTTTCGCTCCTTTGAGGGCCTCTAGTGATGTTGCCGTGACTGATAGGGATGAACTAAGAGCTGAAGTTATGCTATGGGAGAAAGATTACGAAGCTCTTAAAGATAGGCCAGCTGTCGATGTTAGCTGGGCGTATATGACCTCTCGCCTCGACACATTGACTGAAATGAGCACAGAAGGTTTCGACCTGAATGCTGAAATTGCAAAAATAAGGAGTCCGTTGAGAAGGCTCAACAAGGTCAGAATCTCTCTTCAACTGAAGGTGATTCTCCTACTGCTCAAGTCTCTTCGTCCCAAGACGCTCCTGCTCCTTCTTCCAGTGAAGTCAACCCCCCTCTTGATGAAGTTTAAGAAGTTCGTTCCTCCCCCTTTTTTTTCTTTCTTTGTCTCAATTGGTGGTTACCCCCAGTCCCATCGGGGGTAAATTTGGATCTCTTAAAGTCCCCAAATTACAACTTAGGGGCACCTTAATGTATAAAAAACTCTGTACGACTAAATATAAGTTAATACTTAGTTTTTACTTAGGCATTTTAATATATTAATGCAAGTATGATTTTTGTTTTCCGTTGAGTTTCTATTTCACTCTTTAAGTCTTTTGCATGCTTTAGTTTTCGAGGTTTTAGTTTTACCTCTGAGTTTTGCGTATAGAATACTTTAGATTACTCACACCTTTTCGTAATAGGCACGGTGTCAAATAAAATGTGTGCCTTTTTGTAGTAGGCATAATTTATGAAAGAGGGCCCTTTTTGATCGACAGTTAATGAGGAAGACGTCTCAACTTCATAAAGGTGTAATAATGCAATAGAGTGATAGGAATTTTTCACATGTTTAAGAATGTTTCTGAGGAAAGTTTTTTGTTTGAACTTTCACAACATTTTACATGTGTTTGATTATCGTCTAAAACTCATGTTGCAACTGTTTTCTTTACAGATTTGATAACTTGTATTTTGTAACTATTTTTCGTATTTAATAGTTTTTTCGAGTTAATACAAGAGAGCAACTGTTTTTCGTTCGTAACATTTTTTATTCAAGTTGGGGTTTTCACCCGTAACTGTTTTTGTTGACAATAGTTTTCAATAAGCATGAGGGAAATGCTCTTACATCCGTAACTGTTTTATTTGATAACAGTTTTCTATATGAGTACAAAGATTTCATAACTGTTTTTAGTTACAACAGTTTTTCTTTTGAATAAGCACAAAGATGCGCATTTCTTCCTCGTAGCTAACATTTTGCCTTTTAACTTGAACATGTTCGAAGGTTTTTTGGATTAGGCTTTGTGTTTGAGTCTTTGGCTCTTTCAATTTTGCTCGTATCACTTGACTTGTTGGGTAGATGGATCTTCAGGCTCGAGCTTTTGATTTTTTGATAGTCTTTTTTGCTTCGTCTTTGCCTTCCATACTGTATAGTCCCCCAAGTGTTTGAGCTTTGAAGAATAAAATCTCGAGCACTTGACTATTCCTTCTTTTTGGTCCTTTTTCGTGAAAAGGAAAAACATACAGGACTCGAAGGTATATAGATTTTAGATGATGACTGCTTAACCCTTTAAAACGTCCATTAGAAAGTGTAAACCTAGACCGAGAATTCAGTTACTTCCTCGCATCTTTGCAGGTCTAATATCATCATCTGGTGATGGGTTAGCTTTATGCCTATCATCTAAAAAGGTTAGTAAAATTTTAAATGTTCAAAATAAAATCGAACGTGTGATACCTGACCGGGGGTACTTCTTTTCCTTAGAAGTAGTACTTCTTCAAGTGGATAGCATTCCAACTAGTTGGTAGGATTCTGCCGTCCATAGCTTCCAGCTCGTAGGCGCCCTTCCAAGCTATGCCTCGGACTTTGTAGGGTCCTTCCCAGTCTGGACTTAACTTTCCTGCGCCTGCTTCTTTTGTTGATTGAAAGACTTTTTTGAGGACGAAGACCCCAATCTTGAAGTATCTGAGATGAGATTTACGATTGTAATAACGCTCTATGATTTGTTTTTGAGCTGCCATATGTATTAGTGCTTCTTCTCTCCGTGGTTCGAGCAGGTCCAGATTGGTCTTCAATTCGTCGTCGTTTGCTTCCTCTGTGGCTGTTGTAAACCTTATGCTTGGTTCGCCAATCTTCACAGGTATTAAGGCTTCTGAGCCATACACAAGTGCGAACAGAATTTCACCCGTGGCTGTTTTTGAAGTTGTTCTGTATGCCCATAGTACCGCTGGTAACTCATCAGGCCAATTTCCTTTGGCTTTATCTAGCCGTTTATTTAAATTATTGATGATGATTTTATTCGTTGACTCATCTTGACCATTAGCCACGAGGTGGTATGGTGTTGAAGTGATCCGTTTGATTTGCCAGCTTTCGAAGAATTCTGTGATTTACGAGCCTATGAATTATGGACCATTATCACACACGATCTCCTTTGGTAGCCCAAAGCGGCGTATTATGTTTCGCCATAAGAAGCTTTTAACTTCCTTTTCTCGAACCTGTTTGAATGCTTCTGCCTCTACCCATTTTGTAAAATAGTCGGTTAGTACGAGTAAAAACCGTAACTGCCCTTTAGCTGTGGGGAGAGGTCCCACTATGTCCATACCCCATTTCATGAAAGGTCATGGGGATATTATTGGATGCAATAATTCCGTTGGTCGATGCATGTTATTGGCAAACCTTTGGCATCTGCCGCATTTGGATACGAAGTTCTCGGCCTCTTATTCCATCTTAGGCCAATAATATCCAGCTCTAATTAGGGTTTTTACCAAGGATCTCGCCCCTGAGTGATTTCCATAGTGTCCTTCGTGGACTTCTTTCATCACAAACTCCTGGTTAGGTCCGAGGCATGTTGCTAGGGGCCCTCCGAACATCTTGCGATATAATGAGTTGCGAATGAGGCAGCACCGTGCAGCTTTGCGGCGAAGTGCTTGAGCTGTTTTCTTGTCTTCAGGTACGGTGCCATTCTGCAAAAAATTTAAGATTTCGTTTCTCCAATCACAGGTTAAATTGTTGAAAGTTACCTTATTTCTGTCCTGGTCGATCGCTGAATGGAATAGATGAACGACAACTGCATTTTCTTTGTTTGTTACTTCCGTGACTGCTGCGAGGTTAGCTAATGCATCTGCTTCTGCATTTTCCTCTCTAGGTATTTGTATTACCTTCCATGTTTTGAATTGTCTCGGGAGCTCTCGTGCCTTTTCCAGATATTGTTGCATCCGAGTCTCTCGAGTGATGTAAGTCCCCTGCATCTGATTTACTACCAGTTGGGAGTCGCTTTTGATTACGATTTGCTCGATTGAAAGTTGTCGTGCGATTCTAAGTCCTACAATGACAACTTCGTACTCTGCTTTATTGTTAGTTATAGGATAACATTTGATATCCTGTCGTGTCTTTTCACCTGTGGGTGACATTAAGACTATGTCTAAGCCGACACCTTTTATATTGGAAGAACCATCAGTAATAAGGGTCCATAGACCCAGATTAGCACCGTTAAAGAGTTGTAACTCTTTTTCCACTTCAGGGACAATGCTATTACTAAAGTCAGCGACAAAATCAGCTAAGATCTGCGACTTGATTGTAGTCCTAGGCCGATATATTATTTCATGCTCACTTAATTCTATGGCCCACTTGGCTAATCTTCATCATAGTTCTTGTTTATGCAGTATGTTTCTTAATGGATATGAGGTCACAACTATGATTGGATGACATTGAAAGTATGACCTTAATTTTCTAGATGCCATGATTAGATCTAAGGCTAACTTTTCTAGATGTGGATATCTAGTTTCAGCAACTAGTAATGTCTTGCTTACATATTGTTTACCTTTATTCTCCCCTACCAATACCGCACTTACAGCAATTTCCGAGACGGTAAGGTAGACGTACAACCTCTCCCCCTCCTTTGGCTTTGACAGCAACGGAGGTTTTGATAGATAAGCATTTAGGTCTTTAAGAGCCTGTTGACATTCTTCAGTCCATTCGAACCGATTTTTCTTTTTGAGAACTGCAAAGAATTTAAAACTTTTCTCGGAAGATTNTATACCTGCGTAAAATGTCAAAGGTAATAGAGAGGTGTTGGAAATGGTCTTCCGCCCGTGTTGATTTTACCATCATGTCATCGATGTAAACTTCCATCATTTTTCTTAGATGTTCCTGGAACATCTTGGTCACTAGCCTTTGATAGGTGGCTCCAGCATTTTTTAAGCCAAAAGGCATGACTTTATAACAATAAGTCCCCCTGCTTGTAATAAAGGAGGTTTTTTCCTCGTCTAAAGGATCCATTTTGATCTGGTTATAACCAGAATACGCATCTAGAAAGCTTAACAATTCATGACCTGCGGTGGCATCAATCATTTGATCTATATGTGGTAATGGGAATGAATCTTTGGGGCATGCTTTATTTAAGTCAGTATAATCTACGCATACTCTCCATTTGCCATTATTTTTAGGTACTACCACAGTGTTAGCTATCCAGTTAGGTTACGTTACCTCTCGTATCGAACCAATTTTCAAGAGTTTATGTACCTCTTCGTCAATCACTTGGTTCTTGAACAGTCCTTGCTTTCTTTTCTTCTCTTCGACCGGGGCTCAGCCTTGTGCCTATATACACTTTCTGTTCAGGTTTTTATTCAAACAATGGAACAGCTTCGAGCTCTTCCGTAGTTGTTTTGATGTGCTCATCTTCCTCCGGTTCATGAATGAGGTCCGGTCTGGAATCTACATCCGTGTGGTCCAATGCATCTTCCGTGGTGACTTGATTCACCTTCTCGTGAGTATTTTCTTTCGTACTTGTTTCAGCAATAATACCTTCCATACCTATTTGGGTAGTAATTTATTCCATACCTGTTTGGGCGGTGCTACCTGCTTGGGAGATTCCCTTATCTTTTTATTCTTCCACCTCTACTTTTTAGTTGTAGTGTACCACAAAATTTATATTTCTCGCGGTTTGCTGATCACCTCTAATTTGCTGAGTCCCCCATTCGGAGGGGAATTTAATTACCTGATGCAAGGTGGATGGTATTGCTTTCATGTCGTGGATCCATGTCCTTCCCATGATTACGTTATAAGCCATGTCAGTATCGATGACTTGGAACCAGGTATTTTTTATTACTCCCTCAGCATAAGTGCTAAGTTCAATTTCCCCTTTTGTTATAACCGTAGAGTTATCAAACCCCGATATGGCTTGTGCCTTTGGGATTACTTGATTCCCCAATAGCATTTCTTCCACGACTCTTAGCAAAATGATATTGACTGAACTACCTGGATCAATCAACACTCTTTTTACGTTAGTGTCATGAATAATTAAGGATATTACCAGAGCATCGTTGTGAGGAAGCATTAATCCGCCTGAATCTGCATCATCGAAGGTTATATCGTCTGCTTCCAGATTTTCACGAATCCGCTTTCCGTGTGTAATTGTGAACTTCGTGGCTGCTTTGCAGACCACTCTGTTTACTTCTTCACCTCCGTGTATCACGTTGACGGTTCATTTTGAGATGGAGGTTTTCGGGGCTCCTGCATGTTCTTCATGTATGCCTGTTTACCTTTTTCACTAAACAATTCTATTAAATAGCCCTGTTTCAATAATTATTCTGCCTCACCTTGCAAAAATCTGCAATTTGCAGTTCTGTGTCCATGATTATTATGGAATTCACACCAACACACTGGGAGACACGAAGATGGGTTTTCTAGACTCGAGGGAATGATGCAACAATTGATTGGGTCCACTCGATTATTGACTCTCGTCTATACTTTGGGAGTGGTGTTTTTCAAACAACTACCTAAATATGCACTCTCTCTCTCTCTCAAGTCANAGAAATTAGCTAAACATTTTCATAAGAATCAAACCCAAAATAACTTGCATAATTAAACTACAAAGTAATGAATAAAAGATGTAAAAATTAATGTTTTGCTTCTCTGAGCCGTATTCCACAGGCGTCTCTTGTCTATAATGGCATCCCTCTTCAAGCTGTGTTTTTGGGTCTATTTATATGTTTTGGATAAACCCTAAACATGTAGGAGACTTCAATTCAAACCGGGAAACACTTAAAATCTTCAAAACTCGGATTGGACCAGACCAGGGACCTGGCT
>MDKI01109317.1:0-24490 GCA_005239505.1 Nicotiana paniculata | reverse complement strand
CTAACGCCAGGCAACCCCTGGCGTTTTGGGTATAACGCCTGGCTAACGCCAGGCACCCCCTGGCGTTTGGGGTCTAACGCCTGGCTGTCGCCAGGCTTGTCCCGGATCGCTCCTTTTCGACTCTTGCACGTATTATCCGACGTTTATGCTCTCATTTAGCCCGGCTTCCATTTCCAACTCGTCTGCACATTAAATAAAATCCATTAGGCACACATGACGTGTATTTTTATCATTAAAGCACATAAAATGCAAGGTATATAATGCTTAAAATCATGAATTCTAGCCACGCATCAAGTACTCCTATTGATGAACCTATGAAGATTTTGGTAGTTTAGAAGAGGAATAAATTGAGTTTTCCATGCCAAATAATTTTTTGGTGTAAATTTAACAGCAAAAGAATGGGTAGACGTGATAATCGAAGTGGAAGAAGTGAAGGAGGAAGATGTGACAGGAACAACACACATAGTAAGAAGCGTGGACATGAATTCTTTTAGAGCTCGGATACCATGTAAAATATAATAAGATAACAAAGAAGAATTTGTGAAGCCAATCACTGTCTCGTGTTTGTCATTGATTTGTATTTGAAATATATATATATATATATATATAGATTACAAAGTAAAGGAGATAACTACAAGGGATAACAACTGAGATGGTAGGGGATAATTACAAGTGCAAGAGATAATTACAAAAAATAAAAATAAGTAGTAGATAATGAGATAGATATATTCTAACAAAGGTGAAAGGAGACTCTAAGGTATTCAATATGGATAATTTAGCTTGCACGCTTTAATTTGGATAATTTCAACAAAGATGAGCTTATATTATAGCAAAACAACTAATGTTAGGCACGGCGTTGCTACCTCATTTTCTTTATAAAATTCTTTATTTATTAAGTCAATGCTCTCTTGCTCAAATGGGTAAAATAGTTGGCTTTTAAAATGGCTATATGAGTAATTTAGGTTTTTAAGAATTAGTAGTTTACTGGTCGGAAAATGACCTTTTGTGGGACTCGTACGATGTATTACACCTAAGTACATTGTATATATATTGTAATAACAAGATTTAGTCTCGATACTTAGCTTCTGTTCAACATAGTACCACACATGAAATTACCCAAACGGTAGGTTTATAGTATAAAGATATCATGGTATATTTAAAATCTCAAGTGGGTATATTTTTATCTTGTAGAAGGAATAAGCTTTCTTTCTTGCTAATTAAACTGTCTAATAGTCACACATCATCCTACAGAAAATGAACAAATGGAATAATATTTATACAAAAAATGAAACGTATGGGATAATATATTTATGAACTTCAACTACAATCCCACAAAATCTTTTCTATCGTCTAATAACATCGAAAAGTCAACATTCATATATTTTAAGAAACCCATGTGACACATCCACCACAACATGTATCCACTGGTCAATATATGAAACCTAGTCTATTATCCTCTTTACTGCTACTTGTCTATATATTGGAATTGGCTCCCTTAGAAAGAAAGGAACAAGAACGAAAATCACCAATTAATCATGAAAAACGTACGTTTTCAAAACGGCGTTATACGCCAAATTCTGATATCAAACTGCATTTTCTTGATCATGATTTACTTGGTTGAAGGTACCCTTCCTCAAGATCCCATCAAATGTATAACCAAAAATTCAAACTGCACCATCACAAATATTTATGGCTCATTTCCGGATCGAAGCATTTGCCGTGCAGCTGAAGTCACGTATCCTACCACAGAAGAAGAGCTCATATCTGCAGTAGGAAAAGCAACTAAGGAGAAAAGGAAAATGAAAGTAGCGACTCGCTACTCTCAGAGTATTCCTAAGTTGGTTTGTCCCGGTGAGGATGATGGTCTCATTATCAGTACAAAACTCCTTAATAAGGTACTACGTACTGTCCTACTCCATTGTCTGATCATCACATGTGAAAGCTTAAACTATTAGAAATTACACCTTTTAAATTATTTTAATTATATTATGTCTCAACAGGTACAGATGATGGATCGACAAAACATGAAGATGAGGGTGGATAGTGGACTAATACTAAGGGATTTGATCAATGAGGCAGCGCGGGTTGACCTGGCGCTGCCTCATTCGCCTTATTGGTGGGGAATGAGTGTTGGTGGTTTGCTAGGTACTGGTGCACATGGCAGCTCTCTTTGGGGTCTGGGAAGTGCAGTGAACAATTATGTAGTTGAGCTTCGGATCGTCACACCAGCTACAGAAGAAGAAGGCTATGCAAAAGTTCGGACCCTTGACACTGCTAATCCCGAGTTCTATGCAGCTAAATTATCACTTGGAGTTCTTGGAGTCATTTCACAGGTATATAAATCACCTTACCTTCCTTCTTAATTATCTGTATAATATGCAACATGTTCTGAAATTATCAGGAATCACGTAAAATCTCATACTCACGGAGTTTAAGAAAAAATAAAGACTTTTAGAATTTGTGGTCTTAAACAAGTCAAAAAGGAGTCCAGAGTATTTGTGTGGTTATAAAAGCTTCTCAATAACGGTAGAATTTGAAGTTTAAGCTAAATTGTTTCCAAATTTAGAAAGAGGTCATTCTCTTTTGGAACGGACCAAAATAGAAATAGGTTCACATAAACTCGAACGGAGGGAGTAGTAAAATATATATAGTTGTCGCTAGAAAAAAAAAAGTAACTCAGTGCGCTAAGCTTCCGCTATGCGCGGGATCCAGGAAGGGCCGGAACACAAAAGTCTATTGTACGCAGTCTTAACCTACATTTCTACAAGAGACTGTTTCCATAGCTCGAACTCATAACCTTCTAATAACATGACAACAACTTTACCGGTTGTGCCAAAGCTCCCTTCATAATTGTCGCCAGGAAGTGGAACTAATTTGAGTACGTGTGATAGAGTATACGTGAAAAGGGGATAGGTTGAATTGTTCTCAAAATTTACGACTTTTTCATCGAACTTTTGTTACTGACTAGTGAATGATTAACTTGTTGTCTTGTTCCTTAAAATGGTTTAATTAAGAGTTAATACCTAAAAGAAACCTAAACTATCCATGTTACAAGTTTAATACGATGTTGTTGCAGTATCAAATGACATGGAGAATAGCTTTGCTCTCTTTGTTGTTACATAATTAAGGGTAAGTATAACATTTACTAAAAGAACTTTAATCCTTTCTTATATTGACTTTGGTACTTACATCCCTTCATATATATATATATATATATATATATATGTCTCCACCTTTCTTAACACGGTTTTAGAACAAATAGTATATTACATGTCTGCACCCTTCTTCACACGGTTTTAGAAAATTAGTATTGTTACTCCCTCCGTTCTCATTTAGTTATAACAATATTAAGTATTATTTTTCGAAAGTTAGATTATATAAATTGAGTATATTATATTTTAATATGTATTTTTTTCATCATATTGAATAAGAAATTGTAAATTAAATACTTTTTGTATAGTTTTTAAATATTTAACTTTTAATATTAAAATATTAAAATAATTAAATTCATATGTAGCTTCAATAATTAGTTGGAAATTTACATTATTTATAGCATTAAAGTAATGAACGTGAAAGTCTTAACTACTCATTACACACCAACTAATAGATCTGTCAGGGGTCGTTTCATTTAGAAACTAAGCTAGGTAGAGATTTTAATACAAAGATTATTAGCATATGACTTAGTAATATAGAGATTGTGATACAAAGATTATTTTTATCGTCCGTTTGGTTATTTGCATTAAAAATGAGATATAAGGAGTAAGATATAAAAATATGAGTTAATTTTTTAAATCTAAAAACAGAAAGAAAGAGTATGAGGGAACTATGGACCCTTCTACCATGTGGCAAACAGACGTGATATTGGTTCGTCAAATTTTTTATTAAATATGTATATATAGATATCATACATAATGAAAATATTGAGTACAAATATAAAAAAAAAAATGACACCGTTTGTTATTATAGTGATTTATTCATTCATTCATTATTTTAAATATTTACACCGCTTACTAAAAATCTTGCATACAATACCGAACAAGCTTCTTTTTTTTGTATATGTAGGTTACTTTCAGGTTACAACCAATGTTCAAACGTAATATCACGTTTGTAGAAAAGAATGATTCAAACTTGGGAGATGAAGTCGTCACCTTTGGAAGAAAACATGAATTTGCAGATTTCTCTTGGTTTCCAAGTCAAAAAAAAGTGCTTTACAGGATTGATAATCGAATTTCCTTAAACACCTCTGGCAATGCTCTAAATGATTATCTTGGATTCCGACCCACTTCTCCACTTATTCTTTCATCTATGAGAAGCTCAGGTAATTGGTTTAAACTTCACAATATTATTGAAATTCTTCTTATTTGTGTTATCAGGGATAGAGGCGGAGCCAAGATTTGAGTTTTATGAATTTTAAATTTCAGGATAGTGATATCAGATGTTAATAACTGATTTATGAATAGTATACTCCCTCCGTTTATTTTTTTTTTGTCTATGTTTGACTAAGTGCATCTCTTAAGAATCAATTAACAAAATGATAAATTTACTATATTACCTCTAATTATATAAACTATTGAAAAACTAACTTTGACTATTATAAATCCAAAATGATGGGAAATGATATGGGTAAAATAGATATATAATGATAAATTATTTCTTGGTTTTTCAAATTGGACAAGTAAAAGTAAATATCTTTTTTAGTATGCTGGACAAGTAAAAGTAGATGGAAGGAATAAACAGTTTAAACTCAGTCACTAGCTAACCTTCTAGCTCCGTCTCTGATAAGGGATAAGATCACACATTCCAATTAATAAAAAATAATATACAAGGGAGATTAATATTATTAAATATATATATGTTTTTTTCCTTATGTTGTTTAATATCTATCCTCTTAAATCTTTTAAATAGAGGAGACTCAAGAAGCTCTACGTGATTCTGATGGCAAATGCATAAGTGGAAAACTCACCAAGTCGTTATTGGACACAGCAAAGTATGGGTACACAAACAATGGTGAGTATCTCTTAATCTCCATTAGAATGTTTAGAACATTTGCATATATTTTACGTAACAATAATAATAATAATAATAATAATAATAATAATAATAATAATAATAATAATAATAATAATAATATACCTAGCATGATTTTATATGTGGGGTCTGGAGAGGATATGTTGCATGTAGATTTTGCTCTTACCTTATGTAAGGTAGATACATTGTTTCCAATAAACTCTTGGTTTAGAGTAATATTTTCTCAATAGATTTGAAAATACAAGAGTAAAAAATATGTGATGAAAATACCGAAGAGAAGAAAGAAAAAGGATAGCAGCAAAAATAGTAAAGAGAAGATGTGTAATGTCTTGTCTAATCAGATCACCTCTCCCTAATTCTTTCTCGGTCTCGCACCTCCTCAATAGGGCATATGTGCTCTCCTTCTCTTCACATAGCCGAATCATTTCAGCCTCACTTCCTGCATCTTGTCCATCAGCATATATTTTACGTACTTAAGAGAATTATTGTTGAGAGATTATAATGTATTAAATTTCCAGATAAAGAGTTGCTGTTTTTTTCCCACAGCATTTTTAGTCAGCCACATAAAACCAAAAGCAGTAATATAATCTACAGTAAAGCCAGACTTTCAGATATAGTGCAAACTATATAAGGGAAAAACATATGTATAATAGTGACTTATTTGTTATAGCTATCGCATAAGAAAAGTATATATTATTAAAAAAGATTCTAATTGTAAGCACATAACTTTTGCCCTGCTCCTAAAAAGTACCCCAAAAAAAGTCTTTTAATTAGTTGTGATTGTCATAGAATTTTTAAGGATTTTTCTTTATTTTTCTGCATTTTTGTGGCATTTAATTGCATTTGCATAAGTATTGTCAAATCATAAAATCACCAAAAAATATTTTTACCTTTCTTTAGTAGCATGTCTAGACTTTAATTGCATTATTAGCTTTTAATAACATGTAGTTGCATTTGTTGTTTTGATTAATCAATTTGTTTAATTTGATAGTTCATAAATTAATTAGTTAGTTGTTAGTTAAAATAGATAAGTGGGGCAAAGACTATTCATAAAGAAGAATCTTGGGATCCTTCTCTTATTTGCAAAACTAAAAAGAAATATTACAGCTGCTCTCTGCATACACACTGTTGGTACAGCTAATTCGACAGCTAAATGTGCCCAATATAAAATAAGTTTACAGATTCTATATTTTAACACCTTTGCACGTAGAAACCCAAATGGTTTCGGATTTAACTTCAGAATTGAAAATATGTCGTGGAGGAAGACTGAGAATGTGTTTGATACAGTGAAAGTCATTTTTCATAAAAGTAATTTTGAAAGAAAATAATCTTTTCGATGTTTGGTTGCTGAGAGAAGAATGTTTCCTTTATATACTAGATATTAGTAATAATGTGTAATTAAGTGCTACTTGAAGCAAGTAATATAAAGTTTCAAGTATAGATAGCTGTAAGGAAATTGACGTCCCGATCACTTTTCACCATTTGATAAAATGACCTCCTCGTGAAAAATATTTTTTTGAAATAATTTTCGTCGTACCAAATGTAACCTGACCACTTACTTATTACCTAGCTTGTGAAGAAAAATTATAGATTGAAACTAAAGTTATTCGACTTATTAGGTATTCTTTTCACGGGCTATCCTTTGATCGGACCACAAAATCGACTCCAAGCATCTGGCAGTTGCCTAATCAATGATGGAATTCTTGACGATTTAGTATGCCCTTGGGATCCAAGAATAAAGGGTCTATTTTTTCACCAAACAACATTCAGTATTGGATTGTCCAAAGTAAAAAACTTTATACAAGATGTGCAAAAACTTGTGGTTTTACAGCCTAAGGCATTATGTGGTTTAGACCTATACAGTGGAATCCTAATGAGGTATGTTACAGCTTCAAATGCTTACTTAGGACATCAAGAAGATGCAGTGGATTTTGATATAACATATTATAGAAGCAAAAATCCATTGACTCCTAGGTTATATGAAGATATTCTTGAAGAAATAGAGCAAATGGCGATGTTTAAATATGGAGCAGAGCCTCACTGGGGGAAGAATCGTAATGTGGCATTCATCAATGTCATTAAAAAGTATAAGGATGCTGATAAGTTTTTGAAAGTGAAAGAAACTTATGATCCTCTAGGGTTATTTTCTAATGATTGGACAAATCAAATTCTTGGGTTAAGGAGTGGATTGTCCATTGTTAAAGAAGGTTGTGCTTTAGAAGGACTATGCATTTGTTCAGAGGATAGCCATTGTGCACCAACGAAGGGCTACTTTTGCAAACCTGGGAAAGTTTATGTGGAAGCAAGAGTTTGTACTCTGTTATCGTCTAATATTCTTTAGTATTTAACTATTTATGATGAAATTGTAACACGTACCTGCCATTATTACCATTGAAAGTTTACATTCAATCATGTATAAATAAAAGTATTTGTTGGTTATAAATGAATTCTTGGTGTTAAACTTGATAGTATTATTTTTTCTAAAGTTAAATCCAATCATCTAGGCCATTACTAATAGCTTGTATAGCCAAACTTCTAAAATCTGCTTATTTTTAGAAAGTGGTTTTAAAAAAAATACTTTTAGTGAGAAACAACTTGTACTTGACTAATTAATTTAATAAATACTTTTGAGCAGTAATTGATATTTGACCAAGCTTTCAGAAAGTACTTCTAAGTATATTTTTTTCAAAAGTACCGTTTAAAATGGGATTTTGAGAAGAAACTACTTTTTTCTTCTTCTAAAAACTGATTTTTCCTTCTAAAAATTTAGCCTAACATCCTTAACTTTGAAAAAAAGTACTTTTAGCCAAAAAGAAGCTTGGCTAAACCGGCTATTATTGTCAAAGCCGAACTGTCACGACCCAAAATTCCAACACCAGTCGTGATGGCGCCCAACACCAGAGCCAGGCGAGCCAACAGTTGTTTACTAGTGAGATTATCTTTATTTGACATATCAACCTCAGACTTACCCAAATTTTTAGCTTAGATCGTTTAAGTAAAAACAGATAAATTAACCAACTTAAGTAAATGCACCCACAAGGATCATGAACCAATATATACAGTCCCAAAATATAGAGTCTACTATGTGTGTGCCAGGAACTAGTGTCACAAGTCTACAGGCGTACTAGTAGAATATACAAAAGATGAAATAAATTGTTCTACTGTCTGAAGGAAGTAGACAGAAATAAACAAAAGATAACTCCATAGTGTTGCTGAGTCGCCAAGGGAAGCAGCTCACCCTGGATTCAGGGCCAGAATATAGTCCCAGGGTCAAGCTCCGGTCGGATAACCAGATTGCACCAGCCTCAAAACCTGTACAATTAAGTACAGAAGCATAATATGAGTACATAAACAGATATGTACCCAGTGAGTATCACGCCTAACCTCGAAGAAGTAGTGACGAGAGGTCGACGTGATACTTACTAGGGTCAGACAATGTGGAATAACTACACGCTAACCAGTAATAGCAATAATGAACAGTAATAAGGAAATGAGCATCCAATAACAATCTTTAGTACCCTCGCGCCATCCTTTTTCCGTGGCATACAAGTTATTTAACCTTCTTTCTTTTCATGAAATAAACAGTTACGATTACAGGACTTCTCACAAATTACCAAAAATATAACAGGCTTGTACGGTCATTACGACGTGAAAAGTAAATGTGCACTGTCGAGGGTCGAACGACCCGAACCATAGATGCTTCTATCTACCCCGCTCGCGAATCGGACATGCGACACAATTAATATAATACTAAGACCACCCCCGCTCGTGAATCATACCTGCGACTCGGGTTAATATAATATTAGGGCTACCCCGCTCGCGAATCATCCATGCGACTCGGGTTCCCATACAAATTCATGATTAGCAGGAGATTTCCAGATAATTTAGCAGGGAACATACTAACAATGTAAGAATTATAGAAATTTCAACTTCAAGCATAACCCCTTAGGCCTTTGCATGTGAGATTCGAGGATATTAGACTACTTAATCCATATACAAGATCACATATACAACATATAAAGCATGCTTGTAAGTCCTAAACTACCCAACAAGGTATAATAGTAGCTACGCACGGACTCTCGTCACTTTGTGCGTGCGCAACCCCCGCAAATAAGGACAAAACCACCATTTATAATCACATATGGGCACAATTCGCTCTTACAAGGTTAGAAAGGAGACTCACCTCGTGTCGAATTTACTCCCCGTACCAAGAATGCAACCGAAACTCCGAACTCTACACCCGATGACTCAAAACTAGCCAAATGTTATACAAATACATTAATTTATGCTCAAACTATGGAAATTCTCCTACTCATTTAGTAAATTCACCATTCTTGAAGAAATTCTAAAATCGAACCCCGGTCCCGCATGCTCTGATTCCAAAAATTCTCGAAGGAAACACTCACCCATAGCCTAAGGATCATTAATATACGATTTTTACTTGATTTCATAGATAATTCTTGGGTAAATTCTCAAATTATCGAAAGCCCTAGGTTACTACCCAATTCTTTATTTTTCACTAATTAGGTGATTAAATTCAACTAGGAATTCATGCATTAACAAGTCTTGAGATGAAATTTACTTACCTTTTAGGGGTTGGGTCGTGGGGCCCTTTTCCCAAGCTCTCAAAGTGTTTAATGGAGGAAAGAGTGGAGAAAATAATGAAGAATCCCGTATTTAAGAAACACACTGTCTGACAATATTTACGCACCTGCGGCTCAAGGACCGCACCTGCGAAAATGGACGAGGAAGCCTGGGCCCGCACCTGCGGAGGGGAGACCGCACCTGCGGCTCCGCTGCTGCGTAACTTTGTCCGCACCTGCGAGGCTGGGACCGCAGAAGCAGCCCCGCACCTGCGACTGGGTATCCGCACCTGCGGATCACACCAGAACAGGTGTACCAGCAGCTATTTCAGCTTGTGTTTGGCCTCGTGTGGTGTCCGGGAGGCACCTGGGCCCACCCGAGCCCCCGTACAAATATACCAACAAGTCTCAAATCATAATACGGACTCGCTCGAGCCTTCGGAACACCCAAAACAACGCTGAAACTCAAAAGCACACCTCAAAACCTCTAGAACCAAACTTAGGAACTTTAAGTTTTCTTGAATTCGCTAACAACGCGCCGAACCGACCTATACTACTCGGAATGACACCAAATTTTGCAGGCAAGTCATAAATGACATAACGGTTATTCCTGGTCTCGAAATTCCATTCGGAACTTGATAACACTAAAACACGTCCCAAACCACAATAGGAACTTAAGGAACTTCTTACTTTAATATTGGGCGCCGAAACGCTCCCGGGTCATCAGAAACCCATTCCGAACATACGCCCAGGTCGGAAATCATCATACGAAGCTACCGAAATCATCGAAACTCGATTCCGGGGTCGTTTACCCAAAATGTTGATCGAAGTCAAACTTGGCCTTAAAGGCCAACCTGAAGGAACCAAGTGTTCCAATATTGCTCTAAACACTTTTGAATCCCGGACCACCCGCCTCTACAAGTCATAAATCACGATAAGCCGCTATGGGAAGTTTCATTTAGGGGAACGGGGTCCAATAACGCAAAACAACCGGTCAGGTTGTTACATTCTCCACCTCTTAAACAAACGTTCGTCCTCGAACGGGTCTAGACTCATACTTGAAGTGCTGAATAAGTGTGGATATCTTCTCCACATGTCCTCCTCAAACTCCCAGGACGCTTCCTCGACTGGTTGGCCCCTCCACTAGATCTTCACTGAAGAAACTCTCTTGGACCTCAATTGGCGATCTTGTCTATCAATAATAGCAATTGGCTCCTCCTCGTAGCCCAACCTCTCATCCAACTGAATAGCACTGAAATCAACCACGTGAGAGAAGTCGGCGTGGTACCTCCGGAGCATGGATACATGAAAAACTGGATGAACTCCTGCTAAACTAGGAGGTAGGCCAGCTCATAAGCAACCTCCCCAACTCGCCTCAACACCTCAAAGGGACCTATAAACCTTGGGCTCAGCTTGCCCTTCTTCCCGAACCTCATAATACCCTTCATCAGCGAGAATTTCAACAGAACTTTACCTCCCTCCATAAATGATACATCACGCGCCTTCTGATCCGCGTAACTCTTCTGCCTGGACTGTGTTCTGCGGAGCCTCTCCTAGATCAACTTCACTTTCTCCAAAGCATCCCTCACCAGGTCGGTGCCATATAAATTAGCCTCGCTAGGCTCAAACCACCTGATAGGATAACGAGATCGCCGACCATACAAAGCCTCAAATGGTGCCATCTCAATGTTGGACTGATAACTATTATTGTAAGCAAACTCGGCCAAAGTCAAGAACTTGTCCCACTGACCTCCGAAGTCAATCACACATGCCCTGAGCATGTCCTCCAATATCTGAACTGTACGCTCCGACTGACCATCAGTCTGAGGGTGAAATGCTATGCTAAGGTCTATCTAGGTACCCATCTCACTATGCAATGCTCTCCAGAAGTGCGAGGTGAACTGAGGACCTCGATCTGATATAATGGACACCTGCACACCGTGCAACCAGACTATCTCCCGAATGTAGATTTGTGCCAACCTCTCAGAAGTATAAGTAGTAGCTATTGGAATGAAATGTGCCAATTTGGTCAATCTATCCACGATGACCCAAACCGCGTCAACCTTCCGCAAAGTCCGAGGAAACCCAACCACGAAGTCCATAGTGATGCGCTCTTATTTCCACTTAGGAATGGGCATCTGCTGAAGTAGGCCTCCTGGCCTCTGGTGCTCATACTTAACCTATTGGCAATTAAGACACCTAGTCACATACTCCACAATGTCCTTCTTCATTCGCCTCCACCAGTAATGCTGCTTCAAATCACGATACATCTTCGTAGCACCAGGGTGAACAGAATACTGAGAACTGTGTGCCTCCTCTAGAATCCTCTCCCTCAAGCCATCAACATTAGGAACACATAAGCGGCCCTGAAGTCTTAGAACACCATCCTCGCCAATAGTAACCTCCTTGGCCCTACCCAGAACCACTGTCTCCCGTAGCTCTGCCAAACACGGATCATCATATTGTCAAGCCTTAATCTCCCCCAATAACAAAGACTGAGCAACCACATGTGCAAGAACTCGACGAGGGTCTGAAAGGTCTAATATCACTAGGCTATTAGCCAAGGACTGAATGTCCAAGGCTAGAGGTCTCCTCTACTGCAATGTAAGCCAAGCTACCCATACTCTCCGCCTTCCTGCTCAAATAATGGTGATATCATAATCCTTCAACAACTCAAGCCGTCTGCACTGCCTCAAATTAAGATCCCTCTACTTGAACAAGTGTTGCAGGCTGCGGTGGTTTGTATAAACCTCACAGGACACCCCGTACAAGTAGTGCCTCCAAATCTTAAGAGTATGAACAATCTTCGCCAACTCTAAATTGTGCACATTGTAATTCTTCTCATGAACCTTCAGCTGGCGTGAAGCATAATCAATAACTCTCCCTTCCTGCATCAACACACATCCCAAACCAACGCGTGAAGTGTCGCAATACACTGTGTACATTCCTGAACCGGAAGGCAATACTAAAACTGGTGCTGAGGTCAATGATGTCTTGAGCTTCTGAAAGCTCGCCTCACACTCGTCGGACCATCTAAATAGGGCATTCTTCTGAGTCAATCTGGTCAATGGGGCTGCAATAGAAGAGAACCCCTCCACAAATCGGCGATAATAGCCTGCTAGGCCCAAAAAGCTCGTGATCTCTGTAGCTGAAGTAGGACACGACCAACTTTGAACCGCCTCAACCTTCTGATGAGCAACCTTGATACCCTCTCCGGATACCACACGCCCCAATAATGCCATGGAATCCAACCAAAACTCACACTTGGAGAGCTTAGAATATAGCTTATGTTCTCGCAAAGTCTGGAGGATAACTCTCAAATGCTGCTCGTGCTCCCCAGGCTACGTGAGTAAATCAAAATATCATCAATGAAGACAATGACAAAGGAATCAATATACGGCCTGAACACCTTCATCAAGTCCATGAATGATGCTGGGGCATTAGTCAAGCCAAAGGACATCACCAGGAACTCATAATGGCCATATCTCGTACGAAAAGCAGTCTTCGGGACATCTGAAGCCCGAATCTTCCACTGATGATACCCCGATCTCAAATCAATCCTGGAAAATACACGAGCACCCTGCAACTGGTCAAAAAAATCATCGATGCACGACAAAGGATACTTGTTCTTAATAGTGACTTTGTTCAACTGGCAGTAATCAATACACATCCGCATAGACCCATCCTTTTTTATTTCACAAATAGAACTGGAGCACCCCACGGCGATACACTCGGTCTGATGAACCCCTTAGCTAACAAATCCTTAAGCTGCTCGTTCAACTCCTTCGGAGCCATACGGTACGGAGGAATAGATATAGGCTGGGTGCTTGGAGCTAAATCAATCAATATTACGATCCGGAGGCATGCCCGGATGATCCAAGGAAATACATCAGCAAACTCTCGAACCACTGGCACTGAATCAATTGTCGGAGACTCGGCGGTGGCGTCTCGCACATAAGCGAGGTAGGCCAGACAACCCTTCTCGACCATGTGTCGAGCCTTCAAGAATGAAATAACCCGGCTGACTTCACTAACTGAGGAACCTCTCCACTCCAGCCCAGGCGACTCTGGCATGGCTAAAGTAACTGTCTTGTCATGTCAATCTAGCATGGCATGATAAGGATATAGACAATCCATGCCTAAAATAATCTTGAAATCAACCATGTCAAGAAATAAGAGATCTGTTCGAGTATCGAACCCAAAAAACAAAATCACACAGGACCGACAAATCCGGTCGAAAACCACAGAATTGCCCACGGGAGTGGACACATAAATAGGAGAACCCAAGGACTCACGAGGGAATCCCAGAAAATGAGCAAATAAGACCGAAACATAGGAATAAGTGGATCCTGGATCAAACAACACTGATGCCTCTCTACCACATACTTTAATAATACCTGTGATCAGGGCGTCTGAGGCCACTGCATCTGATCTGGCCAAAAAAGCATATAATCTAGCTGGAGAACCGGAAGACTGAGCCCCGCCAGAATGAACAGGAGTTGGCTGACCTCCCCTTGACTAGCCTCCACCTCTAGGACGACCCCTGCCGACCTGTCCCCCACCTCTAGGTGGCCGGACAGCTGGTGGTGGGCTCATAGGTTGGTAACCCTGCTGCACTGCCTTTTCCTGAAACCTGGGACAAGTCCTCCTGATATGGCCGAGATCCCCGCACTCGTAACATCTCAGTGGAGGCACAGCCTGCTGCCCTGAAGTAGAACCCTGGATAACTGGGGGACGGTGAGAACCCTCTGGCATAGCACTGAAGTAAGGCCTCACTGAAGCACCACGAGGAGGTGGTGGTGGTGGTGCTAAATATGGCGGCCTGCTGGGCTGACCCCTACCAAATTGACCTCTGCCCCTAGTTGGGGCACCTCTGAAATCCCCGAAATATCTGGCTCTCTTATCCGGCTGTACCTGCTCCCTGACCCTCGACCGATAACCCTCGATCCTATGAGCAATCTCCACCACTAGCTGATAAGGAGTCCCCATCTCCACCTCCCGGGCCATGCTGGTCCTAATGCCTGGATGCAACCCGGCTACAAATCTCCGCACTCTCTCAGCATCACTAGGTAGTATCATGAGTGCATGGCGAGACAACTCCGAAAATCTGGCCTCATAGTCTGTCACTGACAGCTGTCCCTGCTCCAGCTGTTCAAACTGATACCGCATCTCTTCCCTCTTAGAGGGTGGGATATATCTGTCTAGAAACATCTGAGTGAACTGCTCCCAAGTGATAGAAGGAGAACCTACTGTACTGCTGAGAATATAGGACTTCCACCATCTGCGAGCTCTTACCTCTAAGTGGAAAGTAGCGAAGTCCACTCCATGGGACTCTAGTATCCTCATGTTGTGCAGTCTGTCCCTGCACCTATCAATGAATCCTGAGAATCCTCTCCTCGCTCACCCCCGAACACTGGAGGATGCAATCGAGTCCATCTGTCTAATAACTTCTACAGATCGCCGTCCGCAGCTAGTCTGGGCTTAGGTGCTGCTGCTACAGGCTGGACCGCACCCACGGGCAGTGTACCCGGGGTATCATGAAGTGCTTCTGTTTGGTCTGCAGACGGGGCAGTAGGGGTCTGGGCTCCCCCTCCTGCCTAAGATGTGGCAGGATATGCTGGAAACAAACCAGCCTGGGACATAGTATCCATAAATCTCAACATACGGCCCATGACCTCCTGGAAGCCTGGTGCCATCATGAAGTCCACTGGAGCAGGACCCGCTGGGGGCACCTCCCCCTGCTCCTCTATAGTAGGATTCCCTGGTGGTGCAACTGGAATAGCTCTGGGACGCCCCCGTCCCCTACCTCGGGCTGGTGCCCTCCCCCGGCCTCTGCTAGATGTACATGTTCTCACCATCTTTGAGAGAATAGAAGAATGAGATTTAGTAAACCATCAAATGCACGATAGATCATGAATAAAGGGAGGTTTCCTAACACCCTATAGCCTCCCAGATAAATACAGATGTCTCCGTATCAATCCACGAGACTCTATTAGGTCTGCCCGTGACTTGTGAGACCTACGTGAACCTAGTACTCTGATACCATGTTGTCACGACCAAAAATCCCAACACCGGTCGTGATGGCGCCCAACACCGGAGTCAGGCAAGCCAACAATTGTTTACTAGTGAGATTATCCTTATTTGACATATCAACCTTAGACTTACCCAAATTTTTAGCTTAGATCATTTAAGTAAAAACGGATAAATTAACCAACTTAAGTAAATGAAACCATAAGGATAATGAACCAATATATACAGTCCCAAAATATAGAGTCTACTATGTGTGTGCCAGGAACAAGTGTCATAAGTCTACAGGCGAACTAGTAGAATATACAAAAGATGAAATAAATTGTTCTACTGTCTGGAGGAAGTAGACATAAATAAACAAAAGATAAATCCATAGTGCTGCTGAGAGTCGCCAAGGGAAGATGCTCACCGTGGAGTCAGGTCCAGAATATACTCCCAGGGTCAAGCTCCGGTTGGATAACCAGATGCACCAGCCTCAAAACCTGTACAATTAAGTACAGAAGCGTAATATGAGTACATAAACAAATATGTACCCAGTGAGTATCCCGCCTAACCTCGAAGAAGTAGTGATGAGAGGTCGACGTGATACTTACTAGGGTCAGAAAATGTGGAATAAGTACAGGCTAACCAGTAATAGCAGTAATGAACAGTAATAAGGAAATGCGCATCCAATAATAATCTCTAGTACCCTCGCGCCATCCTTTTTTCGTGGCATACAAGTTATTTAACCTTTCTTCTTTTCATGAAATCAACAGTTACAATTACAGGACTTCTCACAAATTACCAAACATATAACATGCTATGATCGTACGGTCATTACGACGTGAAAAGTAAATGTGCAGTGCCGAGGGTCGAACGTCCCGAACCATAGATGCATCTATATGCCCCGCTCGCGAATCGAATATGTGACACGGTTAATATAATACTAAGACCACCCCCACTCGTGAATCATACCTGCGACTCGGGTTAATAAAATATTAGGGCTACCCCGCTCGCGAATCATCCATGCGACTCGGGTTCGCATAAAAATTCATGATTAGCATGCGATTTCCAGATAATTTAGCAGGGAACATACTAACAGTGTGAGAATTTTAGAAATTTTAACTTAAAGCATAACCCCTTAGGCCTTCACATGTGAGATTCGAGGATATTAGAATACTTAATCCATATACAAGATCACAGATACAACACATAAAGCATGCTTGTGAGTCCTAAACTACCCAACAAGGCATAATAGTAGCTACGCACGGACTCTTGTCACTTTGTGCGTGCGCAACCTCCACAAATAAGGACAAAACCACCATTTATAATCACCTATAGGGATAATTCCCTCTTACAAGGTTAGAAAGGAGATTCACCTCGTGTCGAATTCATTCCCTGGACCAAGAACGCACCCGAAACTCTGAACTCTACACCCGAGGACTCGAAACTAGCCAAATGTTATACAAATACATTAATTTATGCTCAAACTATGGAAATTCTCCTACTCATTTAGTAAATTCACCATTCTTGAAGAAATTC
Organism: Nicotiana paniculata; assembly: GCA_005239505.1. NCBI lineage: Eukaryota > Viridiplantae > Streptophyta > Magnoliopsida > Solanales > Solanaceae > Nicotiana > Nicotiana paniculata. The sequence continues at coordinate 7,331 of MDKI01109317.1, read as the reverse complement.
TAAAATCGAACCCCGGTCCTGCATGCTCGGATACCAAAAATTCTCGAAGGAAACACTCACCCATAGCCTAAGGATCATTAATACACGATTTTTACTTGATTTCATAGATAATTCATGGGTAAATTCTCAAATTATCGAAAGCCTTAGGTTACTACCCAATTCTTTATTTTTCACTAATTAGGTGATTAAATTCAACTAGGAATTCATGCATTAACAAGTCTTGAGATGAAATTTACTTACCTTTTAGTGGTTGGGTCGTGGAGCCCTTTTCCCAAGCTCTCAAAGTTTTTAATGGAGGAAAGAGTGGAGAAAACAATGAATAATCCCGTTAGAAACACACTGTCTGACAGTGTTTCCGCACCTGCGGCTCGAGGACCGTACCTGCGATCTCACACCTGCGAGCAAAGGCTCGCACCTGCGAAAATGGACGAGGAAGCCTGGGACCGGACTTACGGAGGGGAGACCGCACCAGCGGCTAAGCTGCTGCAGAACTTTGTCCTCACCTGCGAGTCTGGGAACGTAGGAGCAATCCCGCACCTTCGATTGGGCAATCGCACCTGCAGATCACACCAAAACAGGTGCACCAACAGCTATTTCAGTTGGTTTTTGGCCTCATGTGGTGTCCGGGAGGCACCTGGGCCCACCCGAGCCCCCTTCCAAATATACCAACAAGTCCCAAATCATAATACGGACTCACTCGTGCCTTCAGAACGCCCAAAACAACGCTGAAACTTAAAATCACACCTCAAAACCCGTAGAACCAAACTTAGGAACTGTAAGTTTTCTTGACTTCGCTAACAACGCGCCAAACCGACCTATACTACTCGGAATGACACCAAATTTTGCAGGCAAGTCATAAATGACATAACGGAACTATTCCCGGTCTCGAAATTCTGTTCGGACCTTGATAACACAAAAACACGTCCCAAACCACAATAGGAACTTAAGGAACTTCTTATTTCAATATTGGGCGTCGAAACGCTCCCGTTTCATCAAAAACCCATTCCGAACATACGCCAAGGTCCAGAATCATCATACAAAAAGCTATCGAAATCGTCGAAACTCGATTCCGGGGTCGTTTACCCAAAATGTTGACCGAAGTCAAACTTGGCCTTAAAGGCTAACCTGAAGGAACCAAGTGTTCCAATATTGCTCTAAACACTTCTGAATCCCGGACCACCCGCCCCCGCAAGTCATAAACCATGATAAGCTGCTATGGAAAGTTTCATTTAGGGGAACGGGATCCGATAACACAAAAAAAGCGGTCGGGTCGTTAGACGAACAATCACTATAGCAGTGATAGATCCACCTAATTTGAATATTTACCTAAAACTAGTGTATATTAATATGTATATGGTCGAAATCAGAGAGCCCGATTCCGAGGTCTGAATTATACCCTGACTTCGAGTTCGGGCCACTTGAAGTAAAGATCAAACCCGATTTAAGAACACACGCCTCGAGGGATGAAATCAAAGATCCGGCATGGCCTACCTCGAAGGCAGTACAGTTTTGATGACACTCAAGAAAGAGCGGGAATCTCTCAAGGGCACGTGGATCAGGGCAAAAATTGTGGGACAAGATTTGTACGAGCTAGTACAAGTCCGTAGTTGTTATACACATGTACCAATAGAATTATTTGTCATAATTAGAAATGTACCATATTGGGGTTTTCCCCTCCTATATAAAAGGGACCCCAATCATTTGTAAAGGGATATCATTCACCGCAATAGAACATTCTATTCTGGTTTTCTCATTTACTGTGCTCAAAAATTGTTCTTCAACTTTATTGCTCTTAATTTTCTGTTCATACTTTATTGCTCTTAACTCACCTCGAGACCCCCGAGGCTATCGAGCTCGAGGTTCCTATTCCTTTGACAACACTGGTTTGATTCATCATTTCTTCTCATTTACACTTAATATTTCTTGTCTATTTACTAGTATTGGAATAAATCACATATTTTTAGAGCCACAAATCAAATATAATTGTTACCACTATTTTTGAGGTAAATAGTTTGGCGCCCACCGTGGGGCTAAAGATAATAGTGATTATTTTAGTGCTAGTTTTCTGATAGCACACGTTATTCTTCACACTTTTTCTTGTCCAAGGTTCTTTGATTTCAGGATTAAAATATGTCTAACTCAACAAATGCACAGTACATGGAAACGACGACTTCGGATTTCATGGAGAAAATAATGCAACAGCTTCAAGGACCGATATACCACCGCTTAACCCTGGGGTAGCACCAGCACCAAACCAAGTCGACGTTGGTTCACACATTGCTTTGCATGTCGACTTGGGCACTGCTATTGAAGGAAGTGTACGCGTAGGGGACTAACCTGACGCAAAAAGGACACATGCTCGAGAAGAAAGAGAAGTCAGTTTACAAGTAATTTTTGAAATGTTGCAAGCAAAACAAGTTGCTATCACTCAGTTATAGAGTCAGCAAAAGACTCCGAGCGGAGCAGGACAAGAAAAAGCTCCTCGAGTTGATCCAACCCCCGAGAGATCAAGCAACAATGGGTCAGAAACTGACCCCATCATCATGAAAATGCTCGAGGAACTCGTTAAGAGGATCGAGTCGGGAGAAAAAAAGATTGAGGATAACGATAAGAAAGTGGAAACCTACATCCGGGAGCACCTCCGGTTTTGAAGGGACTTGATTCGAAGAAGTTTGTACAAAAACCATTCCCCCAAAGAAGTTTTGGATACCAGACATCCCGAAATACAACGGGACCACCGATCCAACGAGCACATCACCATATATACTTGTGGTATAAAGGGGAATGATTTGAAGGACGACGAGATCGAGTCTGTACTACTGAAGAAATTTGGGGAAACATTGTCCAAGGGGCCATGATGTGGTACCATAACCTGGCCCCGAACTCTATCGATTCATTTGCCATGTTGGTAGAATCATTTGTAAAAGCATATGTTGGTGTAATAAAGGTTGCAACAAGGAAATCAAATGTATTCAAAATCAAGCAAAGGGAGAACGAGATGCTGAGGGAATTTGTGTCCCGTTTCCAATTGGAACGAATGGAGTTACCACCAGTCTCCGATGACTGGTCCGTACAAGCCTTCACTCAGGGGCTAAATGAACCATGTTCGATAGCTTCGAGGAAGCTAAAGCAGAAATTGACTGAGTATCCCACCGTAACTTGGGCGAATGTGCACAACAGGTACCAGTTAAAAATTAGGGTCGAGGATGACCAGTTGGGAGCAACCTCGGGACCAGTTTATCCAAGCAGGCTACTCGCAAAGGAGTCGAGAGATGTAGACAGGGAACCAATGCCTAACAAGGAAAGACATCAGCCATACATCAAAGACAGAAGGAACACTTTGAGGCGCAACATACCTTGAAATGATCGAAGAGCAGATCGAGGTCAGAATTCGTGGGGACTCATGAGTAAGACCGGGTTCGACAGGCACTCGGGTTCGGTGGAGGCACCCCGATTATCATAATACAACTTCAGCATCGATGCCTCAGGCATCGTTTTAGCCATTGGCAAATTAGAGACACTAGATGGCCCAAGCCCATACATACCGATCCTTCTTAGAGGAACCCTAACTTAATGTGCAAGTATCATGGTACTCATGGTCATAGGACTGAGGACTGTAGGCAGCTTAGAGAGGAGGTAGCACGAGTTCAACGAAGGTCACCTTCGAGAATTTTTCAGCGACCGGTCCAAGAACCATTTCCGAGAAAGAGATATAAACAGGAAAAATGAACCAGAAGAGCCCCAACATGTCATTCACATGATCATCGGCAGAGTCAATGTCCTACAGGGGACCATATTCAAACGTACCAAAGTATCTATGACAAAGGAGAAATGGACTCGGGGCTACATGCCCAAGGACACTATCACATTCAACGAGGAAGACATCGAGGCCTTATCTCATCCTCACAAAGATGCACTGGTCATTTCTATCCTTTTAGATAAAATTCAAGTTAGATGTGTTCTCGTGGATCTAGGTAGCTCAACAAATATAATCAGACAAGTGTCGTGGAGCAGCTCGGGCTGCTCGACCAAATCATACCTGCCTCTCGAGTCTTGAATGGATTCAACATGGCAAGTGAAACAACAAAGGAAGAAATCATCCTCCCCGTAAACGTGGCCAGAACCATACAATATAACAAATGGTTGATTTCACGCCAAATGGGCCATCGAGCTTGGGGGTTATGATATCAAATATCAACCCCGAACGGCTATCAAGTCTCAAATTTTGGCAGACTTCGTGGCTGATTCCGCGCCTGCCCTCATGCTTAAAGTATAAAAGGAACTCTTGCTAAAAACGGGCACATAATCGGGGGTATGGACCCTCTTCACAGACGGTGCCTCGAATGTGAAAGGGTCCGGTCTCGGTATAGTTTTAAAATCGCCTATGGGCAGCATCATTAGAAAATCTATAAAAACTTCGAAATTGACAACAATGAGGCCGAGTATGAGGCCATGATTGCAGGTCTCGAACTAGCCAAAGGACTGGGAGCAGAGGTCATAGAGGCAAAGTGTGACTCTCTTTTGGTAGTAAACCAAGTAAACGAGAGCTTTGAGGTTCGAGAAGATAGAATGCAAAGGTACTTAGAAAAACTTCAAGTGACGTTGCATCGCTTCAAAGAGTGGACACCGGTCCATGTACCTCGAGAACAGAATAGCGAAGCCGATGCTCTTGCAAATCTGGGGTCGTCGGTCGAAGAAGATGATATCGTCCCAGGGACTGTCATCCAATTATCGAGGTCAGTGGTCGAAAAAGGCCATGCGGAAATCAACTCAACAAGTCTACCATAGGATTGGAGGAATAAGTATGTCGAATACTTGAAGCATGGGAAGCTCCCCTCGGACCCAAAAGAATCGAGGGCCCTCCGAGCCAAAGTAGCTCGATTCTCACTCGATGCAAATGGAGCATTATATAGAAGGACCTTCGACGGACCACTGGCAATGTGCTTGGGACCGCGGGACACTGATTACATACTACGAGAAATCCACAAAGGCACTTGTGGAAACCATTCCGGTGCCGATTTGTTGGTTCGAAAGGTTATCAAAGCGGGGTATTAATGGGATAGCATGGAAAAAGATACTAAGGAGTTCGTTCGAAAGTGTGATAAATGTCAATGGTTTGCACCAATGATCCATCAGCCTGGTGACCAACTCCATTCGGTCCTATCCCTATGGCTATTTATGAAATGGGGGATGGACATCGTTGGCCCCCTACCAACTGTGGAAGGTAAAACTAAGTTTATTTTGTTTATGACTGACTACTTCTCGAAATGGGTAGAAGCACAGGCCTTCGAGAACATAAGAAAAAAGAAGTCATTGACTTTATATGGGACCACATTATATGCCGGTTCAGGATACCCGCCGAGATAGCATGCGCCAATGGGATAATAAAGTAATAGATATAAATGTTAGCGGGAAATGAGAAGAGAATTGATGAAGAATTATGATTGAGATGTGATACATGGATGACAACGGTGGACAAAAAAATGACAATATTACAGAGTCTATAGTCAAATGAAGGAAAATATAAGAGGTGACAGGCCTTGAGACAATGAAAGAGAGTATAGGTCATAAAGTCATATCCTTATTTCGAGAAATAAGTTCGTGACGCTAACATGATCACCAGAAGGAAAAGTTAGACCCCAGAAATAATAGATATCAGTATGGGTTGGTGAACAAGACAAACTAAACATGAATTAGGGACTGAGTGATTTGATAACGGCCGGCATCATGAGAATTTCAGATTGCATTCCGGCGATAATAGAATGGACAACAGAAGAAGATTCATAAGAAGTTTAGAGAATGGTCATTCAGGAAGACGCTTCTCTAAAGCAAGCAATGTGTACAAAGTTAATCTTAAGGGACTGTATGTACCAGTTACATTAAGTGTCACCCTCACGAGTAAGGAAATTTTATTATCCTTGGTACAGAAGGATTACCGCAAGACGAGTAAGGGACATCGATGATGCGAAAGGATGCCAAAGATGAAGAGATAAAACATCTATAGGTAGTTCATCGTATCTCTAAATCTTAGTACTTCCCCCAAAGGAGGGAATATGGAGTGACATGATATTAAGTCAGAATTAAGTGATTCTAGTAACGATGGAGTGGTAAAGAAGGAATGCGATAAAAAAAATGAAAAGGGGATGAGATTACAATTATCCAAAGCCTGTATATATGCTACGATTCCAGACCATTATGCAAACACGACGTCAAGGAGAGGAAGTAAGGATTCCTTCCTGAAATGTTATTAACAGATAAGGAGCCAGTGTGAGAGGTAAGTTAAAACAAAGGAAATAACCCAAGAAATATTACGTGAAACATTGATATGAGAATGAGCCAACGAGTAGTTGGTAGTTGATTAAGGAAGATCCTAGTTATGGCTAAACAGGAGATTACAGATGAGTCAGCAGATCGTGCAAGATAAACATAGTAAAACCCAATATAGTGAATTCAGCCTCGCAATAATGTCATTGTAATATGATGCGAGACTAAAATGCATAGTTTAACATGTGATATACCATACATTTGAGGTGCATTAATGATAAAAATACACTTGTTATGTGCTTAATAGAGTTTATTTTATGTGTAGGTGAATTGGAGATGGAAACGGAGCTAAAGGGATGCAAATACGTCGAAAAATACGCGAAAGGAGACACCCGGGCGATAGCCGGGCGACAGAGCCCTACAGCCTGACCCTACCTGGCATTAGCCAGGCCTTAGGACTGAAACGCCAGCCCTACCCTGGCATAGCCAGGCGTTAGGGCTGAAACGCCAGCTCTAGCCTGGCGTTAAACAGGCCTTAGAGTCCAAACGCCTGGGGTTCCTAGTTCAGCCAAATCCGAGTTTTGACGAGTTTAAGTGTTTCCCGGTTGAAATAGAAGTCTCCTACATGGTTAGGGTTCGCCCTAAACATATAATAGACACCAAAAAACACAACTTAAGGAGAAGACGGAGGAGATTCATAAGGATTTCGAAGGATTCAACAAGAAAACACCATAGAAGTGACAAACATTGATTTCTACATCTAGTATTCATTACTTTGTATTTCCATTATGCAATTTCTTTTAGTTTTGATTCTCAATAACATGAGTAGATAAATTCTTTAGTCTAGGGTTTTGATAGAACCTGTTGGGGATGAATTCATTGTGATATTAACATATTTTGGTTGATTAATCTCTTTTTGTTCAACTACGTTCTTATTATAGTTGATTGAAAGGGACCTTGATTAACTATTCCTATTTATTATGTATCTACTTGAGAGAGAGGGAATATTTAGGTAGTTGCTTGAAAAACACCACTCTCGGAGTATAGACGAAAGTCATAACCGAGGG
>ML337260.1:0-40125 GCA_005239505.1 Nicotiana paniculata | reverse complement strand
GTGAATTGTGACACCAGACCCTGGGTAGTCTTAGAGTTATTTATATAATTAGTTCGTGGTTCGGTTTTATTCAATTGTTTACTATTTTATCATTGAAAATCATTTAAATTAAGTTTACATTAGATTTATTTATTGATGTTTAAGAAATAATCAAAGGAATTTAGCTACTCAAATTCTAACATTGGCTTGCCTAGCAAGTGTGGTGTTAGGCGCCATCGCGATCCCTAAGGTTGGGAATTTGGGTCGTAACAGTCACCTTCTATTTGAATCCCTATTCAAAGGAAGAGTTGACTCTTTTATTATTGGTCTGCAAAAATAAAGTTCGGGTAAGGAATTCTGTTGACCGGGTAGAAGGTGTAAGGCATTCCCCGAGTCCCGTGGTTTTAGTACGGTCGCTTTATTGACTTAAACTTGGCTTGAATTAATTTTTGACAAACTGTGATTTATATGATTTTCATGTTTTACCTATCCGCTGTTATTTCTTGAAAAAAAAATTAATTTGAAAAATATTACGTTGTCATAGCGACGTTACGCAAGCGAATGCGTGATCGAAAACGAAATTAATTAACTTATCATAATCGTGCCTCGCAAGCAAATCCGAAATCATGACAATTAATTATTTGTTAGAAATCACTACATTTGTGCTTAAGGAAAAAAAAAATTGAATTTTTTTTAAAAGTTACTATCGCGTTACGCAAGCGAATCCGCTACCGTGACAAAAGGATTAGAAATTAATTAAAGCTATTGTATATAGTATGAGATTATTGAATTAAATTATTAAAAGTTAATATCACGCTACGCAAGCGAGTCCGTGAATGAAAAAGTTAAAACGCGCCTACTAGTTGCCTAGCGTTTAAATTAATTATTAAGGAGATTAAATTATTACAAAAAATATTCACTAGAAAAGACTATAATACTACTACGTTTGTTTAACCAAATATGACATTTAAACTTGGGCTAGCTTATCAATTATTGACATTGGTCTTGTTGAAGTTATTAAAAGAAAATTGGCCTTCTTTATTGAAAGTATGGCCTGTTATATTTAAAGGAATGGACCAGCCAACTTTGTTTGAATTGGGCTGTAGAAATTCAGATTTTTATTTGGCCCACATAATTATTTTTTATAAAAAGAAGAAAGGGCCATGTAAAGAGGAAAGAGTGTAAAGCACGAAGGGTGATGCCGTGCCATTTCATTTACATTATCATGTGAGGAAAGAGTGTAAAGCACAAAGGGTGATGACGTGCCGTTGTTTATATTTATTATCATGTGAGGAAAGAGTGTAAATCACGAAGGTTGATGACGTGCCATATTATTGAAATTAAAAGCACGAAGGGTGATGTCGTGCCATATTATTGAGAGTACAAGCACGGAGGGTGATGCTGTGCGTGATACTGTGAGTGAATGCTAATGCACGAAGGGTGATGTCGTGCCATATTATTGTGATTTCATGGCACGAAGGGTGCTTCCGTGCAGGTGAGGACGAGGGACATGCATTATTATGTGATATATGTTCCCCGTGTATACATTGTGCCTTTACTTTGAGCTGTTATTGTTGTACTTACATATTTGGTGTGACTTATTGTTATTGTCCTGTACTTGGATTTTATCTCAATTGTTGTTGCACTATCTATGTCATTTACTTGCTTAATTTGCTTAATTTACGTGCCGTATCTATCGATTTCTATGGGAAGGACGAGAGTAAAATCGCGAAGGGTGATGCCGTGCACTTGTTCTATTGGAAGTTAAGCTCGAAATACATTTACTGGGAAAGTATATTTTTAAAACGCGTATCTTGAAAAATTACATTTAAAGACTTTCCTTTTGTAAAGTATCTATACGTATTTGGAGAAAGTCCCTTACAAAAGAAGTTTTCTATAAAAAAGGATTATCAGTTTTCAATATAAATTTGTGGGTGAACGGATTACCTTCGAACAATTTATTAAATTGTTGGGGTTGTTGGCTAAGGTTTGAGGTGGAGATTATCGCAGTGCTGAGTTACTACTTATTCTTACTGTATTGTGGGTTTCGGTTTTTTGGCTGTGTTCCCGTCCATCCTTCTGTGTAATATTATGACATTCCGTCAATTTATTGCTGGTTTTCCTCCCGTATTGCATTGTTATGTAGTTAATTATATTGTGTAATCTTTATGCAGATGTCATATTCCGTCATTTTCTATATTTATGCATGTTCATTTTATTAGACCAGTGGGTGTCTTGACTAGTCCTTGTCACTACTTCGCCGAGGTTAGTCTTGATACTTACTGGGCACCACTATGGTGTGCTCATGCTACTCTTCTGCATATTTTTGTGCAGATTCCAAATTTTTGCATCGCCGACCGAGTGATTCTTAGCAGCGCGGTTGCTGTAGTGGAGACTCAAGGTAAAACCGCTTCAGCGTTCGCGGTTTTGGAGTCACCTTCTTATATTTTGTTCATACACTGTTGTATTTATTTCGAACAGTGGTAATTAGAGATTTTAGTGTAAATTCCTTAAAGCTTATGACTTGTACTCGCCGGATTTTGGGAAGATGTTCAAAGCATAGATAGTTATTTTAAAAAACATTTAAAAGTTTGATATTATGATTTATGTTTATTTAATATTAGGCTTACCTAGTCCTTAAGGCTAGGTGCCATCACGATACTCAACAGAGGGAAAAATTGGGTCGTGACAAGTTGGTATCAGAGCTCTAGGTTCATAGGTGCTACGAGTCATAAGCAAGTTTGGTAGAGTCTTGCAGATCGGTATGGAGACGTCTGTATTTATCTTCGAGAGGCTACAGAACTATTAGGACAATTTCACTTCCTTCATTCCTATCGTGCGAGTTCATTGATCTTGAAGTTTGAAATTACCGTTCCATTCTCTCGCTGATGGTGAGGACACGAGATGCAGTTCCTGATAATATTACCCCCGGAGCAAAGGCCGCTAGGGGAAGAGGCAGAGGTCGACAAGAAGCACGTGTCGCAGTTGGAACATCTACCAGAGCAGCCGTAAAGGAACCGCCAGTAGTCCCAGTCGGAGGATCAGATTTATTCCAGGTGTACCAGCTACATCACAAATCAGGGGAGGAGTTCGGACTCCCTCCATCTACACTCCAGAGCAGCGAGATCATGATTGGTCAGGTTCCAGGTGCCATGGAAGCACAACATGTGGTTTTAGTTCAGCCCGTGGTTAGGGTAGCAACATCAGAGGAAGAACACCTTGGACTTGGGAGGTACCGGAAGTACCACCCTCATATATTTCAGTGGACTGGCGACAGATGATGCCCAGGGTTTCTTGGAGGAGTGTCACTACATTCTTCAGACTACAGGTATTGTGGAGGCGAGCGGGGTTGTTTTTGTCACGTCTCAACTCAGAAGAGCGGTTTGTCAGCGGTGGCGGGCATATGAGTTGGGGTAGCCCGACCGAGTCAGCTTCACTTGCATGGATTCAGGTTTCAGAGATGTTTTGAGGGAGTTTGCACCCCAGTCCCTCTGTGATGCATGGCGCACGAAGTTTGAGCAGTTGCGTCAGGGCACTATGTCAGTGTTGGAGCACTATGTCGGATTTGGTAAGTTGGCCAGATATGCACCTCACTTGGTTGTTTCAGTTGGGAAGCGAGTTCGTAGGTTCATTAGGGGACTCAGACATGATATTCGATTCAGCAGGACTCGAGAGTTAGAGTCGGATGCCTTGTTCAACAGGTAGTAAGGGTCGCTCGCCGGTTGGAGAGCATGTGGGACCGGGAGCGAGATGATAGATGAGATCAGGAGAGAGAGAGAGAGTTCAGGGAGGCAAGGAGGCCTCGTAGACCAGAGAAATCTCCAGGTCCTTATTATGGAGGCAAGGTACGGCACGGTAGAGGTTTTGTAGGTCATCTGGTTCAGTTGCATTACCAGTTTTGCATGGGGTTTCAGGTACTCATCAGTCTCAGAATACTCATATTGCACAGTTTCCACAGCCATGTCGGCAGAGTGGTTGTTTTGAGTATGGAGATACCAGTCATAGGGTGAGAGATTATTCCAGGATCCAGGCAGTTGTGTCACAGCAGGAGTATTCAGGTGAGTAGAGGGCGCCCAAGAGGGGGAGGCCCGACCCATTGATGTGTTTCATATAGTAAGCTGAAGGCCGTTTTGCCAAGATATTATCATACATGTATATTTTGACGTGTTACTGAGGGGCACCATTTGTATTTCATTATAGTTCTGCTGGTCGGGACGAGTTTCCCTTATTTGTTGCCTTATTGATAAGTGACTTTCATGTTTTGCACTCTATTTTCTTCATGCTTGCTCCCGTTGGGAGATTCTGTGAGTGGTAACCCGTTTCTATCGATGTTTATTCATCAATTAGAGGGGTGAGACTAGAAGTGAGTCTTTGTTGTTCATCATGGTGATCTTTATGTGATTTTTCCCAAGTATTTTGTTTACAAGCGGTGATTTGATACTCCATTGAGATGTGAGTTAAGTGAGCATTATGATTTTGTTAGCTGAGACGAGTTAGCGAGAGATTTCAATTAGTATGATATATATTCGGCATGTGATATAGAGCTGAGGGCGAGGTCCCCATGATATTTGTGATTCGATATGTTTGGACCGGGCTGAGTACCACGGTGGAAATTTTATCAGGATGGGATCCTTGTGATTTGTTCATATGCTTTACTTCTTCCTTGTTATATTGATTTTGTAAGTCAGTATTGATAGAGAGTTGTGCCTATGAGCTTGTTTAATAGTTACTTTATATGTTTCTATTTTCATATTCAGTCATTTCATTATGTGCTTCGTTAGTTTAGCTTGCGGGATGTGTACCCGGTGGTATTAGTTGTGACTCGGTGATTTGGGTGACTAATAATGAGGTCTTCGTGTTTATTGCATCATTATCGGTTATGGGACTTGGAAACAGAGTTCTTTCAGATGTGAGGCTAATTGCCAATGCTGAGTTGATTTCGGGCAGCTATTGTGATCAAAAGTGTTATTGTGAGCCCATGTGTGATGTGCTATATTGTGTGGTCGTACCTTATGGGTATAGTCATGAATTAATGTAGCTGGTTGAGGCTAATTCCGGATATGGATTTAGAATCGGGTCTTTTGGAAATGAGTAGAAGTTGAGAAATTGCGGTATGAGGCTTATCGGTGATGATAGGATGGCTAAATTGCAGTTGTGATGGCGTCATCAGGCTTATGTAGGTTGGGGTGACGTGGGATCACCCGCGGGTATGTTTTGTAAGTGTGAAATCAGTGATTGGATGAGTTCGAGGTGGATCTTGGAACGTTCGAGGACGAACGTTGGTTTTAAGAGGGGGAAAACGTTACGACCCGACCGGTCGTTTTGAGAATTTAATCTCCGTTCGGTGACGTAAGGTCTTGAACAACTTCACATTGTGTATATCGACTTGCGTGCGTGGTTGGATTCAGTTACCGGATGATCCGGAGTCGAATTGGAAGAGAAATTCAATTATGAAGCTTAAGTGATGGAAGTTGACCGAAGGTTTCACTTTTGAGTAAACGGCCTCGGAATGAGTTTTGGGTGCTGCCAACAGCTTTGTATGATGATTGTGGACTTAGGCGCGCGTCCAGAATTGGTTTTGGAGGTCCGTAGAGTAATTTAAGGTAATTTGGCGAAAGTTAGAATTTCGGCGAGTTCGGTCGGTAGGTGAAATTTTGATATCGGGCTCGGAATGGAATTCCGGGAATGGCTGCAGGTCCGTTGTGTTATTTGTGACTCGTCTGCAAAATTTGGCGTCATTTCGGGTTGAATTGATAGGTTTCGGCACGAGTTTTGATATCTGAAGATTTGAAAATTCATAAGTTTGATTTTTGGTTTGATTCGTCGTTTTGGTGTTGTTTTATGTTATTTGAAACCTCGAGCGAGTCCGTGTTAGGTTATATGACTTGTTTGTGTTTTTGGACGGGGTCCCGGGTGTGTTTCGGATAGGCTTCGGGTCAATTTCCCCTCTTTTTGCACTGCCGATTCTGTTTCTGGTTTCCTTCTATGTGATTGCATAGTAGTAGTCGCGATCGCATAGTGTTGCCTTGCACCCACCCATTTTTCCCTTCATTGCGCTCGCACACGCTGGTTCGCGATCGCACAGTGTGGCGTGGGGCAGCAGAAAATTCCTTCTATGCGACCGCATTACTTCATTCGCAATCGCATAGAACCTTTTTGGTCAGTAAAATTTTCCTTCTACGTGATCGCTTCACTCCTTACGCGATCGCATAGCACAATTTGACCAGTGGCATTTTTCCTTCTATGTGATCGCATTGAACAAATATCTGGGCAGACAGAATATAATCCAAAAACGAGGGTTAGACCATTTTATTCATATTTTGACTTCTAGAGCTCGGTTCTTAGCAATTTTTGAGGGGGTTTTCACACAATTCGATTGGTTGTTTTAGTTGATTTTGAGCCGTCTAGAGGTCTTTTCGCCCGAGAAGTCCATTTTAGAGTACCAGGTTGTCGTCTTTGAGGTAAGTATCTTGCCTAACCTTGTGGGGGGTGGGGGGGTGGGGGGAACTACCCCTTAGGATTTGAGTCTTCTATGTTGATCGTAGCTCGTACACGTGAGGTGACGAGTGCGTACTCGGACCTATTTGTAGAAGGTCGGCCCTTTTAGGATTCTTAGGTCCTTATAATTCTTGTGTATGAAGTTGTAATTACTATGACTGCATTCTTGGTTGCTAATTTCATCATTTCCTGCTTAAATTAGAATTACTTGCTTTTAGATTCCTTTGTTGTTTATTTGATCTTAATTGACTTAGTTGAAGATTTTACCTCGTCTATCATTACGTGATATCTTTCTTCATAAACTGCCTACTTAGCTAAAATTTGTATTATCTCGCCTTGTAATTGTTTAGTAATATTGGAGTATTTATATGTTGGTGTCAAGCATGCCCGTGGGTTGTATATTGTGATTAATATGATATTTCATTAAGCACTATTAAGGCTTAACGTGATGATTATACATGTTGATGGTATTTTCTTGGCATTTCCTATTGCGGAGCATTGATTCAAGTTGGGATTTATTCCGTGAAGCTAGTTAATTAAGTAAGATTGGTTATAGTTATTTTCCCTTGCCGGGATGATATTGTTTTCATTGTTGACTCCCTTGCCGGGACAGTATGGTTTCTATTATTGTTCATGTTGTTGATGATGTTGTTTTCATTGTTGACTCCCTTGCCGGGATAATATGGTTTCTGTTGTTGTTTATGTTGTTGATTCCCTTGTTGGAATGCTACCATTTCATTTGTTTGGGTGAGAAAGAGTGTAAAGCACGAAGGGTGATCCCGTGCCATTTCATCTATATTATAATGTGAGGAAAGAGTGTAAAGCACGAAGGGGGATGTCGTGCCATTTCATCTACATTATCATGTGAGGAAAGAGTGTAAAGCACGAAAGGTGATGTCGTGCCATTGTTTATATTCATTATCATGTAAGAAAAGAGTGTAAAGCACGAAGGTTGATGACGTGTCATACTATTGAAATTAAAAGCACGAAGGGTGATGTCGTGCCATATTATTGAAAGTAAAAGCACGAAGGGTGATGTCGTGCGTGATACTGTGAGTGAGTGCTAATGCACGAAGGGTGATGTTGTGCTATATTATTGTGAGTTCATGGCACGAAGGGTGTTTCCGTGCAGGTGAGGACGAGGGACATGCATTTTGATGTGATATATGTTCCCCGTGTATACATTGTGCCTTTACTTTGAGTTGTTATTGTTGTACTTACATATTTGGTGTGACTTATTGTTATTGTCATGTACTTGACTTTTATCCCAATTGTTGTTGCACTGTCTATGTCTTTTACTTGCTTAATTTACATGTCGTATCTATCGATTTCTATGGGAAGGACGAGAGTAAAAGCACGAAGGGTGATGCAATGCACTTGTTCTATTGGAAGTTAAGTTCGAAATACATTTATTGGGAAAGTATATTTTAAAAACGCGTATCTTGAAGAGATTACATTTAAATACTTTCCTTCTATAAAGTATCTATACATATTCAGAGAAATTCCCTTTCAAAAGAAGTTTTCTATAAAAAAGGATTATACTTTAAAGTTTTCAATATAAATTTGTGGGGGAAGGGATTACCTTCGAACAATTTATTAAATTGTTGGAGTTGTTGGCTAAGGTCTGAGGTGGAGATTATCGCAGTGCTGAGTTACTACTTGTTCTTACTATATTGAGGGTTTCGGTTTTTTGGCTGTGTTCCCGTCCATCCTTCTGTGTAATATTATGACATTCCGTCGATTTATTGCTGTTTTTACTCCCGCATTGCATTGTTATGTAGTTAATTATATTGTGTAATCTTTATGCAGATGTCATATTCCGTCATTTTCTATATTTATGCCTGTTCGTTTTATTAGACCAGTGGGTGTCTTGACTAGTCCTCGTCACTACTTCGTCGAGGTTAGTCTTGATACTTTCTGGGCACCGTTGTGGTGTGGTCATACTACTCTTCTACACATTTTTGTGCAGATTCCAGGTTTTCGCATCGCCGACCGAGTGATTCTTAGAAGCGCGGTTGCTCTAGTGGATACTCAAGGTCAAACCGCTTTAGCGTTCGCGGTTTTGGAGTCACCTTCTTATATTTTGTTCATACACTGTTATATTTATTCCGAACAGTAGTAATTAGAGATTAGTGTAAATTCCTTAAAGCTTATGACTTGTACTCGCCGGATTTTGGGAAGATGTTCAAAGCATAGATAGTTATTTCAAAAAGCATTTAAAAGTTTGATATTATGATTTATGTTTATTTAATATTAGGTTTACCTAGTCCTTAAGACTAGGTGCCATCACGATACCCAACGGAGGGAAAATTTGGGTCGTGACAGGTCATCTAGCATGCTTAACATGAAATGGGCCTAGCAGAGAATGTTTACAAAGAACAGGCCAGCTGAACTATTATTTTCATGGGCCTGGCGACTTTGATTTTATTCGGCCGAAATAATCTGTAGTTCTAATTTACTAATACTGCCCAACAAAATTATTTATGCACAAATTTATGTATCTTATTTATTCAAATCCAACTTCTCTTTTATTACTTACAAAAGTCTAACTCTATAAAGTATTACCACATCATCTAATGCTAACTTAAACAAGAACTAAAAATAATAATTAAACTTACACACCTCTAATGACCAATTTCAGTTAAGTAAGGCGAAACTAACACGTTTATCATGCCAAACTCTCCAAACTTCAAATTACTTCATTTGACTAAACACTTATTTTTTCTCTTTTTAGCTTCAAACATCCAATGAATGTAAAATAAATGGCAATAACTCAATGTAGCAGTATATTAATGATAAGAATGAAGTAGTAAATCTTTATCAAGACTTTTCATGCTCAGCATATTTACAACCCCAAAGAGATAAAACAATGCCTTTAGAACTTTAAAATGACAACATTTGTTTAATATTAAAACTTAACAAGACAAACAACCATATTCTCATGCTTTTTATCACAGCTTACATTGCAAAGCTTAAGAGAAATACCTAGTTTGCAGAATTTCAGAATGCAGCAATAGAGAAAATGAAGCTCGGCAGCAAATGACCGCAGACAACAACAACAATAAACAACAGTACAACAACTTTTGACTCGAGAAACAATCCAGGAAAAACCCTCAACTTAGTAACTTTTAAAGAAGAATGATCCCAACAATCAACTTCAACACTCTTAGGCTTGTGAAAGTTTTTGCAAACAGAGAACTCACTCCCAAAAGATCAAACACTTTATCTTACTACTCAGTGTTCAGATACTATTTTTACTCTTAAACTTGTGTTCTTTTTGTGTGTCAAAGATGTTCAACCAGATGTGTTAGAGAGTATCTTTTATAGGAGAAGTGGGAATGCATTCATCATTGAAAATCTGTCCATAGGACATGTTTCTCACCAAAAATATGCTCTAACTATTCAAAGGACGTACTTTTTGGTTCAAAAATCTGTCCAAAGGACAATTTTTTACCAACTGTGAAGAGTACTAGGAGCAGTATACTCCTAACAGCCTTTAAACAGTAAAAAGCAGCCAAACAAGTACCCTACTCTCATGATCAAACATATTTATTATTTAGCTTTCAACAATCAATACCAAACCTAATTTGCTTCAAACTAAAACTAGAAACAAGTAACTAGCATTCA
The DNA here is from genome assembly GCA_005239505.1 of Nicotiana paniculata. Taxonomy (NCBI): domain Eukaryota; kingdom Viridiplantae; phylum Streptophyta; class Magnoliopsida; order Solanales; family Solanaceae; genus Nicotiana; species Nicotiana paniculata. The sequence continues at coordinate 30,021 of ML337260.1, read as the reverse complement.
TCAATCGAACTCATAACTAAACAAGAGAAACTCATAACCTAATGATTAAAATTAACAAAATGATGCACTGATCAATGAAGACATTCATGAAACTCACGATCTTAAACAAAAATCAAATAAAAAACACTAAACATGAAATCGAGACTCAAACGACTAACGCAAATGTCACGACCCCAAAAACCTAAATCGGTCGTGATGGCGCCTATCGTGGAACTAGGCTAGCCAATAACCACATGTTTACAATTTCTTTCAAAATTCTAATCCAATTTCAAGCATTTCATAAAATATATAGAGTTTACTAAATACATTAGGCCAATAAACAGTGCCACCAACCCAGAAACCCGGAGCCAACATGTCATGAGCATCTAAGAAAAATAAGCCAAAGGTATACTATTATAATACAAAACCTCCGAATAAATATCTAGATACAACACGAAGGAAAAACAGAGATGTTGCGGACGCTGAACAGCTACCTCTATATCCCGCACTCTGGTCTGCATGGAAAAGATAGCTAATGCTCGGTATCTGCGCCTGAATCTGCACACAAGGATGCAGGGAGTAATGTGAGTACATCAACTCAGCAGTAATGAAAATAAATCAAGTTTAAGCGGCAAGGAAACACATAAAAATCAATGTCATTAATTCACAATATGCACAGCCTTACTTTGCAACAGTATAAACATAGATATATGAAATCGTCATGCCTTAAAACCAACTTCAGAAAAGTCCTTTGAAGAATGTATATTTTTAACAACTTCAAACCGAAAGATTTAGTATGAGAACGAAATGAATCATATAGAGGCCCCTCGGGCAAAACATATTTCATAAGTTCAGAGTGAAAGTAGTAAAATTATAAATTTTACATCACTAGAAACCTCAACCTCCCACGATTCTACACATACCAAAAACACCACGATCGGACCACAATTGCCTACCCAAATTGCCAAAAGAATTTTCCAATCCTCCACCCATTCTTCCCAACCTTTACCTACTTTAATCCTTCAATTTACAAGCCTAATTCGAACAAAATAGCATAGAAACAACTTTAATAACCCGGGAACTTACCTCCACTGAAGACCCACGAATTCTTTCTTCAATTTGCCTTCAAAAGAGCTCCAACCGCATGCAAAAAAGGTGAGATGAATAAAATTTTGCGGAGGCCTCTTTTATATTGTACTGCCCAGAAATTCCGCATCTGCGGACACTTAATCGCACCTGCGGTCCCAGGTTTGTACCTGCGCAATCCCATTAATGGACCAATTCTCACACCTGCAGCCACTTCTCCGCACCTGCGTCTTTGCATGTGCGGCCATCTCTTCGCACCTACGGATTTCTCCTGCCTAGCCTCCTTTTGCACCTATGCATGGCCTTTCGCACCTGCGACATCGCACCTGCGGCTACCCTTCCGCAGGTGCGGCCAACACCAGAAATTCACCAACAGCCATTTGCTGCAATTTTCCAAGTTCAAAACTCCGCCAACTATCCGAAATCAATACCGAGCCCCTGGGGGCCCCAATCAAACATACCAACACACCCCATAGCATTATTCCAACTTAGTCGAGCCTTCAAATAACCAAAAACAACATGAAAACACCAAAATTACATCAAATTCAAGCCTTTGAACTTTGAAACTTCCAAATTTCGCCAACTATGCCGAAACCAACCGAAACACCTCCGATTGACCTGAAATTTTGCACACATACCCAAAATGACATTACGGATCTGCTCCAACTTCCGGAATACCATTTCGACCCCGATATCCTATTTTACACCGCCGACCGAAAATCGCCAAAAACTAACTTTCGCCAATTCAAGCCTAATTCTACACCGGATATCAAAACTTCATTCCGAACACATTCCTAAGTCCCAAATCACCTAACGAAGCTATCCGAGCCATAAAATTCTTATTCCAACGTCGTTCACTAATAAGTCAACTCTCAGTTGACTTTCTCAATTTTTAGGCTACTTTAGGAGACTATATACCTCAATTCTCACCATGACCACTCCGGACCCAAACCAACTGACCCAACACAACAATAACATGCTAGCAATATATGACAAATGCAGAAATGGGGGAAACGGGGTAAATCTCACGGAACGACCGGTCGGGTCGTTACAAAGCAAAAACATATTAATAGTGAGGCAAACTAGAATAATTAATTAAGTTAAACAAAAAAAAATGAAAATCAGAAACTAGGTTAAGAGCTAACTAAAACGATTGCTGGTAAATTTACACTTCAAAGAAACTACGATAAAACAGTGGTGCGACAAAAATCAGAAACATGGATGAAAAGATTTGAGTTCAAGTTCATACCAAATTCAAAGGCATTTGTGGCCAAATCGAACAACAAGACGATATCGAGAATCTCGAGTAGTGGATGGCCGACCTTGAAATGTTTGTTTCATTGTGGCAGACGCTAAATTCAATGAATTTGGCATCATACTACAAATAAATGGGTGTTCTTGGGTCGCGACTAGGTTAAAATATAGGAGAGGTGGTGCGACAGTGGTGTGGCAATGGCGGCAGAACAATGAGGTGGCCGCCGGAGGTGGCTGGCCGATGGCGGTGCATTTTATTGGGTTGAGATTATAGGAAAACTATAGATCTCTTTGAGATCTACACGTTTATAGGTTTTGTAGGGGGTATGGTGGCCGGTTCACCGTGAAATCAAAGAGGGAAATAAGAGGCGGCTATCTAGGGTTTCGATTTCACGGAATTTAGAGGGGTTTTTGAAGATTAGGGGCTCGGATTAGGAGAGAGGGTTATGAGATGAATAGAATGGTGTAAGTTGGGTGGTGTTTGGAGGTGGCGGCAGACAGCGCCACCGTAGGGAGAGGCGACGACGGCAGGGGAAGGAGAAGAGAAGAGAGAGAGGTTTAGGGCTTGTATGGAAATGAGGCAAGAAAAATATGATTTCTAAGCTTATATACCTCAAATGACATCAATTCTGGACCATTGGATTAAAGAAAATAGGTGGCCAGGATTTGATCTTGATCACTTAACCAAAACGACGTAGTTTCAATCTAAAACTACGTCGTTTGGACCCTCCCATGGCAACCCCATTTGGACCGGATCTGTGGCTCTTTGGGCTTCTAATTTGGGCCAATTTTGGCTCAATTTCAATTAGAATACACTAAATCTAACCCCCTAATTATCTTATTTAGTCCTAAAGAAAATATACAAGTAAAAAGAAAATCTTTTTGGTATACATAATTTAAAGATGCAAACTAAAATATACAAATAAAAGGTAAAAACTATTTTTGGTATTTTTAATGAAGGAATGCAAACAAAAATGCATAAATAACTAAAAATCATCCAACAATTAGTATTTGTAGGAGAATTTGAAGCGAGCAAAAATTAGGTAATCACAGCTGCCCCTCTTTGCTCGAGAACATGAAGAGTTTTCGTGCAAAGAAAAGTGAATGTCATGGCTAATTTTTGCTTACATAATAATCCAATGAAAGCATTTTTTGAAAAAAGGCGACCGAACCTTGATTTCGAGGTTGCCTACATATCCTTGGTTATAAAGGAATCAAGTCAGTATAGTTCATGAGAAAATTTGGTAGCTGGGACTACCGAACACTGGAGTTAAGACTGTTGCTGCTAGTGTTGTTGTTATTACTATTACTTGTTGCTTACATCAAATGAAGAAGATAACTACATGTTGTTGCAAGCTAAGAGTTACAATATTCCTATCTATGTGTCTTCTGGAGTCAAATCTTGATTTTGTACTTGCTCTGTGTTGACCTTAGATTGGATCTTGATTCTCCTTGAAAAAAGATTATGACTCAATCTCTATTGCTTGCTTTCTGGATCAGAATTTGAGAAGATGAATCTTGAGAAGCTGGGTTGCTTTAACATTGTGAAAATTAACTCCAACTATCATGTGATCATCCCTCTGATGATAACTGAAACTGCAAGCTTCGATCGTCACAACTTGTGCTCTACGGCGGGGCCTGCAAAGCCATCAAAGACGAACAAAACGAACAAAAAAATTTGCCCTAGTTTGGACTAGGAAAATTTTGTGAGTTATCAGCGAAAGCTATAAACTATCTAATTTATTGAAAGGCACAAAGATACAGTAATATAAACTAGCTAAAAGAGATAAAATTTGTAACGAGGGAGTGTATACCCTATGTTACCAAGAGGGTAGGTAACCAAGGGTTGGTGCCCTGTATTACTTAAAGGAAAAGTAACCAGGGGTTGGCACCCTGTATCACTAGGAAGGAATGTAACCAGGGGTTGGTACCCTGTATTACTGAAAGGAAAAGTGACCAGTGATTAGTACCCTGTATTATTGAAAAGGAATGTAACCAGGGGTTGGGACCTTGTATTACTGAAAGGGATGTAACCAGGGGCTGGCACCCTGTATTACTGAAAGGAATGTCACTAGGGGTTGATACCCTGTATTGCTGGAAGGCTATAACCAGGGGTTGGTACCCTGTATTACTGGAAATAAATATAACCAGAGGTTGATACCCTGTATTACTCGAAAGAAATATAACCAGGGGTTGGCGCCATGTATCACTAAGAAGGAATGTAACCAGGGGTTAGCGCCATGTATTACTGAGGAGGAATGTAACCAGGGGTTGGTACCCTGTATCACTAGAAAGGAATGTAACCAGGGGTTAATACCCTGTATTACTAGAAGAAATGTAACCAGGGTTGGCACCCTGTATTACTGAAAAGAAGTGTAACCAGGGGTTGGTACCCTGTATTATTGAGATAAATGTAACCGGGGGTTGGTACCCTGTATTACTAAAGAGGAATGTAACCAGGTGTTGGCACCCTGTATTACTGAAAAGAATGTAACCAGGGGTTGATACCCTGTATTATTGGAAGGCTATAACCAGGGGTTGGTACCTTGTATTATTGGAAATAAATGTAACCAGAGGTTGATACACTGTATTACTCTAGAGAAATATAACCAGGGGTTGGCGCCCTGTATAACTAGGAATGAAAGTAACCAGGGGTTGGCACCTTGTATTACTGAGGAGGAATGTAATCATGGGTTGGTACCCTGTATCACTAGAAAGGAATGTAACCGGGGGTTAATACCCTGATTACTGGAAGAAATGTAACCAGGGGTTGGCACCCTGTATTACTGAAAAAAAGTGTAACCAGGGTTTGGTACCCTGTATTATTGAGATGAAATGTAACCAGGGGTTGGTACCTTGTATTACTAAAGAGGAATATAACCAGGGGTTGGTACCCTGTATTACTGATAAAGTGCTGAATCACTCTAGGCGAAAAGGTTCTACCTGAGTTAAGCTACGCAAAACAACCTGAGCGAAGAGTACTTCTACCCGGAACTATGAGCTGGATCCCTCTAGGAAAAATGGTTCTACCCGAGTTAAGTTATGTAAAACAACCTGGGCGAAGAGTACTTCTACCCGAAAATATGAGTTGGATCCCCCTAAGTGAAAAGTTTCTACCTGGGTTAAGCTACGAAAATGAGAGGTGTGAACAGTAGTGATGCATGCTGAAAATAACAGAAAATGGAGATTTTAAGGAGCTTACGTTTGGTGACATTCATCCTTTGAGAATCTCCATTCTGCACTACTTTGTTCCTACTTCAAACAAAGAAAAATTTATGAGTTTTCAAAGTGGTGGTCAGTTTGTGGCCTTGAAGCCCTGTTGTAGTTTGAATTCATGGACACTCCATAGTTGCAGAACTGATTTTATCAGCGTGGTACCGAGGTGCTCGAATACTCTGTATTGCAATCTGGAAACCTCGTTTTCCAACGTTGCCCCTGACTGTTTCATACTCGGATGTCCATGGTACCGCCAACCCTTATCCCTAAGGCAAGGCAATTTTTCCCTTTAAAATTAAACTCAGTTGTCTTGCACCCAGTACCAGTTTGTGTCTGTAGTGCCTATCAACGTTTCTCATGAACCAAGTATCACTTAGGCGACCTTTTCAGTTTCTTTGAGACACTTTGTTCGCCTTATCAAACGAGATCACAGATGGATTTGTACCTTCGTCAATGCTTTATATGCCCCAAATTTTGCTCGATATTATGGGAAAATTGTAGCCAGTTTTGCAGCCATTTCTTTGCTTCGCTTTTGATGCAAGATTAGACCGAAGAGAACTCAAAGAAAAATTATGGGTAAAAACAGAAGAATAATTTGAAGGTGAAAAAGAATTATGCTTAAACAAAAGGTGTCCCTTTCGAGGAAAGGAATAGGGAGACTTATTTGGAGGTATGTGCCGAATTCAATGAATCATGACATGAATTTTGGACTGGACGCCTAATCCGTCTGAGCTGTCTTATTCCCAAAATCCATCGCAAATGTTCATCTTGATATTGACTTGTTTGTGCTCATGTCGGAGTATCGAAGACCCTCATTCAGCCAGTAGCGCCCTTTGCGGGTTTTCGCTAACTGACCTCTCTCATTTCTCTACTCATTGTCGCCTTATGGTGTCCATCTGGATTTTCACCAATAAGACTCTCTCATTTCTCTGCTCATTATCGCCTTACAGTGCCCATACGGATTTTCACCGATAAGACTCTCTCATTTCTTTTTCTTTTTTCTCTTTTTTTTTACTAAGATACGACATAAGGAAGGTTTCCCAATGCCCCCTGTCATGGGGACTTAAAATATTCTCATAGATCGATCAAAAGTTCTTAACAGGGAAAAGGCGAAAAGAACCTTGAACCGAATTACAACTTTTGGAACCGTTTCTACATAAAAACCCGTAAAATAAAATAAACTTCTACCCCAGTTTTGGAGTATTGGGAATATGGATTTTTTGTTATGATGGGATCGAACCCAGGGTAAGGCTTCCTACGTATCCTTGCGGAATCAGGTCGGACGTAGTTCACTGACTCAGAAGATTTGTTGTATGACTTATTTTTATTTTTTTTTAAAAGAAAGTGACAAACAAAAAAAACAAACATGGCTCAAAAGGGTTAACAAAAGGGTGACACCTATTTGTAATAGTGAGCAAATGATAGCCTTCGTCATCTCGATCTGAGAAAATCAATGTGTGAAAGTTCCACAGTGGGTATATATCAGACATAATATCTTTTGACTGCATATGCGTTAATAGTCATGTCTGGTACCCGTCCTTCTTCATCTACCAAGTGCAAGGACCCTTTTGGTAACACTTTCTTGATGATGTAGGGTCCTTTCTAGTTTGGGGCGAACTTTCCTTTAGCTTTTGCTTGGTTTAGAAGAATGCATTTCAGAACGATTTGGCCCACCTCGAAGTGCCTTGGACGCACTTTCTTGTTGTAAGCGCATGCCATTCTTTGCTCGTATAACTGGCCAAAGCACACTGCTGCTAGCCGTTTTTTCATTAATCAGCATTAGTTGTTCTAATCGGGTCTATACCCATTCTGTATCTTCAATCTCCGACTCTGCAATGATCCGAAGAGAGGGAATTTCGACTTCAGCCAGTATTACAGCTTCCGTTCCATATACCAACAAATAAGGAGTTGCACCAACGGATTTGCGAGCAGTCGTGCGGTATCCAAAATAGCAAAAGGCAACTTTTCATGCCATTGTCTGGGACCTTGGATCATCTTCCTAAGAATCTTCTTGATGTTCTTGTTCGCTGCTTCAACGGCTCCATTGGCTTTTGGCCGGTAAGGGGTAGAATGGCGATGCATAATTTTAAATTGCTTGCATACCTCCTTCATCAAATTACTATCTAGATTGGTTGCACTGTCAGTGATAATGGTCTTTGGGATACCAAAACGACATATGATGTTGGAATAAACAAAGTCTACCACTGCTTTCTTGGTGACTGCTTTGAAAGTGACGGCCTCCACCTACTTGGTGAAGTAATCAATTGCAACCAAAATGAATAAATTCCCATTTGAAGCCTTTGGCTCGATTGGCCCAATAACATCCATTCCCCGAGCAAGGAAGGGACAAGGAGAGGACATGGGATGCAACTCCACAAGTGGAAAGTGAATTAGGTCACCATGAATCTGGCATTGGTGACACTTGCGAACAAAACTGAAGCAATCTCGCTCCATAGTAAGCCAATAATACCTTGCCCACAGAATCTTCTTTGCCAAAACATATCCATTCATATGAGGTCCACATACCCCGAATGCACTTCACTCATAATCCGCTCAGCTTCTGTGGCATCTATGCATCTCAACAAGTTCAAATTTGGGGTCTTTTTGTACAAAATTTCCCTATTCAGGAAGAAACCGTCGGTGAGCCGCCTTATAGTTCTTTTTTTATCTGCCTTGGCATGCTCTGGGTATTCCCTTATTTTCAGGAATTATTTTATGTCATGATACCATGGTTCACCATCTGGTTCTGTCTCAATAGTATTGCAGTAACCGTATGATTCCGAACTTGGATTTCCAATGGATCAATATGAGTGTTACCTAGATAAGGGAGCATCGAGGATAAGGTAGCCAAGGCGTCGACTAGCTTGTTGTGAAACCTAGGAATGTACCTGAACTCGATGGATTTGGATCTTTTGCTCAGGTCTTGCACACATTGTCTGTACGGAATAAGCTTGATGTCTTGAGTCTCCCATTCTCCTTGGGCTTTCCAGATAAGCAAATCAGAATCTCCCATAACCAATAGTTCATGCACATCCAGATCGAGGGCAAGTTTCAGACCCATGATACAAGCTTCGTATTATGCCGTATTATTGGTGCAGAAGAAATGAAGTAGGGTCGTTGCAGGATAATGTTGTCCGATAGGTGAGATGAGGATTGTCCCGATCCCAACTCCTTTGATATTGACAGCCCCATCAAAATACATTTTCCATACATGGTTATCGTCCGGAACTACTTCCTCTATTGAGTTGACCTCTTCGTCTGGGAAGTATGTGCTCAGTGGCTTGTAAGCATCATCAACTGGATTCTCTGCCAAATGATCTGCCAAAGCATGTGCTTTCATTGCGGTGCGAGTGACATAAACAATGTCGAACTCTGTGAGCAAAATCTGCCATTTTGCGAGCCTTCCAGTGGGCATTGGATTTTGAAAGATGTACTTAAAAGGATCCATTATTGATATGAGATAAGTGGTGTAGGCTAGGAGATAATGCCTTAGCTTCCGATCAACCCAAGTTAAGGCACAACACGTTCTTTCTAAAAGGGTGTACTTAACCTCATAATTGGTGAACTTCTTGCTCAAATAATAGATTGCATGTTCCTTTTTGCTATTGCATCATGTTGCCCCAGGACGCATCCAAAGAAATTATTCATCACCGATAGATATAAAAACAACGGCCTACCGGTTTCAGATGGGACCAGTACATGGGGTTTTGACAGATAGTCTTTGATCCTATCAAAATATTTTTGGCAATCATATGTCCACTTGATAGCAGCATCCTTTTCAGAAACTTAAAGATGGGCTCGCACGTGGTTGTGAGCTGAGCAATGAACCTACTGATATAGTTCGTCCTCCCAGCAAACTCATGACTTCCTTTTTGTTCTTCGGGGGTGCAGATCTCGAATGAATTTTATCTTAGATGGATCCAATTTGATGCCTCTCCGGCTGACTACAAAACCAAGGAGTTTTCCAGATGGAACCCCAAATGCACACTTGGTTGGATTAAACTTAAGGTCATACCTTCTAAGCCGTTCAAAGAACTTTCAAATCACGCACATGATCAGCTTGTGTATTTGATTTTATGATGACATCATTGACATATACTTCGATCTTTTTGAGCATCATGTCATGGAAAATGGTGGTCATGGCCCTCATGTAAGTTTCCCCTGCATTCTTCAAACTGAATGACATGACCCTGTAACAATAAGTAACCCATAGAGTGGTGAAAACGGTCTTTTCTGCATCATCCTCATCTACTAGAACCTGGTGGTACCTAGCATAGCAATCCACGAACGACTGTATCTCATGCTTTGCGCAATTATCCACGAGAATGTGGATGTTCGGCAAAGGAAAATTATCCTTTGGACTTGCTTTGTTTAGGTCTCTGTAGTCAACACAAACTAGTTTTTTCATCCTTCTTTGGCACATGTACAACATTTGCCACCCAGGTGGTGTATCGGACAGCTCTGACCACATTGGCGCTCAGTTGTTTCATTATTTACTCTTTGATTATATCACTCATGTCCGTTTTAAATTTTTGTTGCTTTTGTTGTACTGGTGGAAAATCAGGATACGTGGGAAGTTTATGAACCACTAGATCTGCACTTAAACCCGACATGTCATCATAAGACCAAGCAAACACATCTTTGTATTCAAATAAAAGTTGAATTAGGGCATCTCTGGTTTTTTGTTCAGTGTGAATGCTTATCTTTGTTTCTCTAACATCTTCATGACTTCCAATATTAACGGACTCAGTTTCATTGAGGTTAGGATTAGGCTTATTTTCAAATTGTTCCAACTCTCTTGTTATTTCCTCAACAGCCTCATCTTCATCATATTCAACCTCTTGATGCATTATTTCGAAATTAGACATCTTTTTAAGATCTGGGCGTGAATTCCGCATGCATGTCATGTTATTAAAGACGACATTAACAAAACTGAAATGGAAACAGAATGATAGGAATTAGGAAAAGGAAAAGTTACAAAACTTAATATGAAACTGAACTGCATTTCATTGAATGTTAAAGGATAGAAGGGTTAACATCAAAACAAAACAAGCATACTGAGATTTTTGGATTACAACCTTGAAAGTAACCCAAAATACAAAAAAGAAGCTGCAAAAGAAAACTACTAAGACTCCTTCCTTGTGGGGAGAGGAATTGTTTCCCAATTGTTGAGCATAGTGTCTGGGCCAATTAGTTGCATATTGGCACGGCTAATGCCTTCACCAACCTGGAATATATTCACTTCAGAAAATATCTGATTGAGTCCATGGAAAATTTCATCAATGTTTGTATGCGCCGAGGAATGTTGACCTTCTTCGAGTCGTGGCTTGACAAAAGTGCAGAAAATATGGGGGATAAGTTGTTACAAGACCCATCCATGCTTTTTGCGGTGCTTGGATTTTTCTTCGTCTGCTTGTGTTGGCCTGAATCCTAAACCAAAAGAGCCCTGGTTACTGAACGGAGAATGGGCTCCAAAATTCCTTGCAACGATGCCCCCAAACTTTTCCTGGCTCATAACCTTGTCTCAACATAAGTGCAGCCACCATTATAGATGTGGCGGAAAGACGAGGATGCAGAATGGGCTTTCCTTCCTCAACATGGTCCACAACAACCACGTCAAAAGCCTGATAGACAATGGACTCACACCCTTCCTTGGCCTCAATACAGAGAATTAACGGGTCTTTATAAATGGATAACTCGTCTTCCCTGTGAACAATAATTTCTAACCTGTCATGTTTGAATTTGAGAATCTAATGCAAGGTGGATGGCACAGCTCGGGCCGTATGGATCCATGGCAAGAAATTTATAAGAAGTGTCCATGTCCATTACTTGGAAGACATTCAAAGTTAACCAGCCCAATCGTCATGGTGAGGTTGATCTCCCTAATGGTATATCTCATTGAGCCATCAAAAGCCCGGATGCGTACATTGCTGGGTCAGATTTTGTCAGTATTGATCTTCATGCTTTGCAAGGTGAAGAGAGGGCATGCATCTACGCTTGAGCCTCCATCAACCATGACTCGCTTTACATAGTGCCCCTCACATTTAATAGTCAAGTGTAAAGCCTTGTTGTGTCCGGCTCCTTCTTCGGGGAGTTCATCATCAGTAAGGTGATTATGTTCACCTTAAAAAATCTATTGGCCGTCTTCTCTAATTGATTCACTGTGGTCTTCTCTGAGACATGTGCCTCGTTCAGGATCTTGATTAGCACACGAGCATGCTCTTTTGAATGTATGAGCAGAGATAGTAGAGAGATTTAGGCAGGAGTCTTCCTCAGCTGGTCAATGATTAATTAATCCTGAACTTTCATCTTTTTCAAAAACTCTTCCGCCTCTTCTTCAGTGACTGGTTTCTTTATCGGCAATTGACCTTCTCTGATTTGCTTGGCCTTCCTCAACTCTTCTGGAGAGTAACACCTCCCTGATCGAGTCAAACCTCCAGTTTCCCCCACTTTTTCTATGATTTCCCTGCCTTTGTAAGTCATCACAGTTTTGTTGTAGTTCCAAGGAATGGTTTTCGTGTTTGTCACAGGGGGTTGCACGGCAGGTTTGATTTTGGTTGGCTCTGTTATACCCTTCATACCGCTCTGATTCTGCTTTGTGTTTGGGTAGCCTCCAAAGACATAAAACCTTGGGCTTGGAACATTGGAGTGAAATTACAATATCGAGACCTTGGGAACAAATAAAGTTACCTTTTCTAAGCTGGGGACGAATCAACGGCACGTCTCGGCTTGGACTGACTTCCAGTTTGGTTCCCTCTTGCATGTTCCTGCTGTCATTTCTGCTCGACCAACCGGCTTGCATTCTTGATCTAGGCCAATCATTCCCACGAATTAAACATCATTATGTATTGGCAAGGGGTTGTTGGTCATATTAGGAGGGCCCTCGTCATTTTTCACTACAATAAGTTTTTCAGCAATTAGTCTTTCTATGACCCTTTTCAGCGTCCAACAGTCATCAGTGTTATGTACCGGGGCACCTGAATGATATTCACATCTAGTATTTTCTTGATATCCATGTGAATCAGGATACATATGGTGGGGACCAACGGGTCCAATCACGCCTATTTGTTTCATCTTCTGGAATATACTAGAGTATGATTCAGCTAATGGAATGAATTTTTCCGTCGGCCTCAGCTCTCGACCATAATCCTGCTTGGGACGAGAATTGTAGGGTGCTCGAAAATTTTGATGCTGAGATCGGGGGATCCTTGGAGCTGGTGCTTGTACTTGTTGATTGGGAGGTCGAGCATAGTATTGAGCATTGAACATTGTATAATGTGGTGGGCCCACAGAGTATTAAGGAATTGGCGGAGGATAATAATGTTGAGGGTAGCTGGATTTCCCTTAATGAACTTTAACATAAGGGTGCGGTGCCCCTCTTTGAACTTCCCTGGATCCCGAAGTCATCATGGACCCCTCATATCTCTTCTTTCTATTTGTGAAGCTTCTCGACCCATTTTGGATAGCTCGGGTAGTGGCTTTTAGAGCAGCTTGACTTACAATTATGCTAGTCTTGAGGCCATTTTCGACCATCTCCCCTATTTTGATTGCTTCTACAAAAGGTCTACCCATCGCGGACATCATGTTCTGAAAGTAATCAGGCTCTTGAGCCTCCAGAAAAATAGTGATCAACTCATGGTTATCCATGGGTGGCTTGACTCTAGCCGCTTGCTCCCTACACTTGATTACATACCCTCAAAAGCTTTCAGTCGGCTTCTTCTTCATATTGGACAAGGAATTGCGATCTGGTGCAATATCTATGTTGTACTGGAATTGTTTGATGAAGGCCTGAGACATGCCATCTCATACATTCCAGTGAGATATATCTTGGTCAATGAACCATTATGAGGCTACCCCCACAAGACTTTCCCCAAAATAAGCCATCAGTAATTCTTCTTTTCCACATGTACCCCTCAACTGGTTGCAGTACCTTTTCAAGTGCGTGATAGGGTCGCCGTGTCCATCATACTTCTAAAATTTTGGGGTCTTGAACCCTGGTGTCAAATGGATGTGAGGGAACATGCATAGATCACTGAAATATACACTTTTGTCACCACCTAGTCCTTGTATGTTCTTTACGTTCTGTTAAAGACTTTTCATCTTCCTGGCCATCTCATTTGGCTCAACTATCTTGGCAGGCTTTTCATTTTCCACCGGTGACTCGTACTGAGGAGTCTGGTTGTATAGAGTTGAGACCCTAAAATCCATATTTAGCGAGTAGTATTGGCCATCACAAGCATGAGATGACGGCTCGTTGTTTGGCCTCGTCATAAGAGGTGGTGACGGGATTGTATATACCGGTACGCCAGACACGACAAGAGGGGTGTTCCTGACCGGTGCGGCTGGAGGTCGCACATTAGAGGTTCCAGGAGCGGCATGGAAACTGTAGCTTAGCACATACCCTGGTGGTAGAATGTGATCGCTCGTTGCATGGAGCGGTGGTTGAGTAACCAGGGGTACAGTAGAAGTTCCTTATGAGGGACCCTGAGGCGGAGGGTGACCGGAGACTTAAGCCTGATATACATCAGACAGTTGTTGTTTTAATCTTCTTACTTCCTCCGACTCTTGCTCAACTGACTGACCGTGGGGGTCGTCACTCACCAACTCGATTTCATCATTATTATCCATTAGTACCTTTCCTTTGGATCTGGTGAAGTAATGATATGTTGCCAATTTCACCACAAACCAACCACCTTAAGCTTACTAAATAAGAGACAACAAACGTGTTAGCGTTAAGCATTTTACATATATGAATCACACGTAATATGCCATGTTCCTAACATTGTCACCATTTATAACATGCTTTTGGAAGATTTCATGTTTCATCCCGGCTTATAAGGCTATTGCTTATTGACGCTCTCAATTTTTTATTTTTTTAATTATTTTCTCTCTCTCTTTCTCTCTCTCCCATTTTTTGTTTTCTTCTTTTTTCACTCACCTCATTTTGTTCCCTTATTGAAATATTTCAATCGAACCTTTTAGGGGTTGCCTACGTATCAAGTCGCCGCATGAATCAGATCATTACGTAGTTCAAGACACGACCCCTTTTTTTTTGTACAAAACAAACATCTTTTGGTTCATTTTTGAATTTTTCTAAAACAAAATCTTTTAATTGATTTTTATTTTTTGATACAAGACTCAATAACAAGAATTACATAAAGATAAACATTTAAACAAGACCAGATTCGACTCAGAAACAGACTTTAGAAGATAAAAACAAAACGACAAGACTCAACAAACCAAAGACTCTTACAGACTTGATAACAACAAATGAACAATCAAAATGGACTACCAAATAAAAGACTCTGATCTTTGCGGGAGAATCCAATAATATCATTGTAGTCATGGAACTTATTCCTGCGGCTGACCCCCAATATCACGATATATCCTCTCTAAATCTGCAGATATGTGACAGGCGACGTTCAATGATACTTCTGCAAATCGCTCCGGCGTCATTCCCTGACAACTCCTGCAAGCTCGGGAAGTATATGTGGCTACCTCGAGGATCTTTCCCTTAATGTGATCCTGAGCCAAATACAACTCTTGATTTTGCTGACCACGAGTTTCGGCTAGATCCAACGCATCATGCTCGCGCTCCAAGGCCATATCTCTCTGGCGCTGAACTTCTAGTGACTCCCCCTCCAACCGATTGATCATACTTTGGTAGTTATGCCTTTCTATTTAAAACTCCACGATCTGGCGCTCCTTGCTTGACTCAACTCCCCCTAACTGATCCCTTAGACCTTGGATTAGTGAAGCGTAACTCATGCGCTCATGATCATGGACTACCCTGAACTGAGCTTCTCTCTCTTCCTGCTGCTGAGAGGTTGTGGCTATGTTCTTATTCCGAATTTGGGCTTTGAGTGCTTGTTTCTCTCGTGCCCACTAAGCTTTCTCTTTCTCAAAAACATCATATAGCAGATCCTTGTCTACTTTAACGATGCGGAGCCCTTCTTGCAATGCTCCGAAGGCAGATTCATAATCTCTTTTCATCCCTTCCTTAGCCAGCCCAACTCTGTTTTGAATCTCAGCCTCTCACTCTGCGATGCTCTTTACGACTGACCCCGGTCTATCTGCGAGAGCGTCTTGATTATAAAACCACTCAAGATAAGAAGGATTCAGCTCACCTCGTTCTCGATCTGCTACCATGGTGCCACACTCTAGTATCTTAGTGCCATTCCAAACACGTTGAGCATAAGCTTCACGAATGGGATCCTCTGATGTTGCTTCCCAGATAAAGTTTTCCATAACCTCTACTGGGGCACTATCTGCTTATGACCCAACTGACGTAGAACTCTCATGGGAGCATATGACTGATAACCCCGAAGCCCCATCAAGATCAGAAACGGATGGCAAGATGACTTATAGATGACATATTTTGCGGTGAACCAAGGATAGTTTCATGTAATTTGAGCATCTGTTAAGGAGTGGATATATTCCTTCCAATCTTGGAAAATTTCTGGAAAACTGCGAATCTCCAACTCACTTTTCAATCTAGCATTATACTGGAGAACATGATTACCCCAACAAGTACGGTGGTCTACCTGATAAGGACAAAGGAAAAGATGATCCACGAACAACATCTGAAGCAGGATATTGCAACCTTCAAAGAAACCTCTTCCTTCCCAACACCTGTTCGAGGTATGAAAGATATCTGCTAACACCATAAGAAGAATGGAATAATCTTTTCTTTTCATCATGGGTGTGACTATCCCAGATAACCAAATGTTGATCTTTCGATCCTCTCTCGGGAAGACCATGCACCCCTAGAAAGCTACAATGAATGCTTTCCGTCCGTGTTCTCGCCATGTGTGTTTGGTTCTGTTTATTAACAAGCTGCGTCCCATATTCTAAGAATCCCCCTTCATGTTTGTACCTGTCATACAAGAAATCTAGGCGAACCTGCCCTTGCTCTACATGTGCTATCTCGGTGTGGCTGATCTACATCTGCTC
Organism: Nicotiana paniculata; assembly: GCA_005239505.1. Taxonomy (NCBI): domain Eukaryota; kingdom Viridiplantae; phylum Streptophyta; class Magnoliopsida; order Solanales; family Solanaceae; genus Nicotiana; species Nicotiana paniculata. Next base: position 13,533 of record ML337260.1, on the reverse strand, counting down.
AAGGAACTTGGTAGCGTGACATCCCTATGAGCCAAAAGTTTCTTTGTTCGACTCTTTTTCGCCAGATTTGTATATTCAGCGAATTCCTCCAAGGTAGGAGTCATTTCAAACCCATTAAGACGAAATATATTGTTCTTCGGGTCCCAGAAATAAATCAAAGCCTCGATGAGTTCTCGTTTAGGATCAATCTCCATGATGTTTACCAAGTTCTTAAAATCTTTGATCTTTCCTTGCTCAAACCCATCCATGTTGTTCCACCATTGCTTCAATAACCCAAGCACTTTGTCGACAATCTTAAACGGCGAGTGCTCTTCATCTCTCGGCCTCTTATCAGGTCTCCTATTAACTGGATCCATATCGTACCTAGATAAATAAAAATGTGAGGTTAAGTCCTAATCTAAACTCAAAGAAATGACACTAAGTAGACTTTTGAAACATACAAACTTCTTATGGGAGGAAGGTTAGAAAAAACGGTCGGACAAGGACAAAATGATAAAAGGTGACGAGGGCAACAAGATGATTATTTTTATGAAAATGTCTCTTCAGTGCCTCCAATAAAAGTATTAAGGATGTCTTGGTAAAAACATCCGGACACATGGATAAGCGGGTAAAAACAAATAAAAATTTATTTTCTACGAAAACACCCATTTGATACTTCACAAAAAAAAACTATAAGGTTGACTTGACAAAATGGCCAAACACAAAGGACGACACGGCAAAAATAAAATGAATATTTTTACGAAAATAGCCCTTAGACACTTCCGAGTAAGGTTTAAAGGTTGTCCTAGCAAAACGGTCAAAAAAAAGACGAAATGGTAAAAGGTGTTAAAAACGAGCAAAGTAACCATTTTGTACGGACATAGCCCTATGGCACTTCCGAGGAAGGTTTTAAGGCTATTTCGGCAAAAATGGTTCGGCATAAGGGAAAAATGGTAAAATATTATCTATCGGGCGCAAGGAAAAAATAATGAAAAAGACAAAAAGCAGCAAAGCTATCGATTTATTATTTTCTTTAAAAAAAATGGAAAATATTATGGACACACCGATTTTGAAAACTCTTGCAAAAATGGGGGTTGAACCCGATGAAGGTTGCCTACGTATCTCACCTCCGATGAGAATTAAACCCGCATAGTTCTGTAAAGTCGAGTATTTTTCTCTTTTGATTTTTATGAAAATTAATCTTTACACCTCACGACAGACTATTACAAAATCTTAATAAAAATAATTATTTGTACTAAACTAGGAGAATTTTTTTTTTTTTAATAATTCCGCTCAATTAATTTTCTAAAGTCGGTCAGCAACGCAAGCAAGCCTTACAAATTATGTAGCGAGTAGCACATAAGTGAACATGATGGTCTCAAAGAGGATACTTGTCTTATACGGACCCTGCCTATGTGCCGAGTTTCGCTAAGACAAATGCACGTGATGCAAATAAAATAAACCTACTAGGGATAACCAGGCATGTGGCTTGTTCTTCTAGATTTTAAAGATCCTAGGGGATGAGGTGTATCTAGACTGACCATAAAATGAGCGGACAACTCGAGTTGGAAAGGGGTAGCGTACAGGGAGCAATACTTCTCCGGTTTAACTACTGGACCCTCCCTGTTCTAAAATACGGGTGACTAACAATCCTTCACCGGGAGACCAGACCCACCGATTTTATCTCAAAAAAGAATTGGGCGTGTATACGCGATTCCCGGGATTGTATTCAGAAGACTCAGAGGGGGTGCGCAAGATATTTATATGTACAGTTCAACAATATCAAAGCGGTAAAAATGGATAAGTAACACATTAGGCAAAAATAAATCACCACATGTACAAAATTAATAAAGCCAAATAAAAGTCAATATGTACAAGCTCGAATTCTGGTTGTTCCCCAGCACAGTCGCCAGAGCTGTCACACCCCTTTTCTACCCCTGAAAGATATTTGTGTTGTGGATTATTGTGGGTTAAAGAGTTTTTCCAATTAAAGTGACAAACATGAATATGGATTATTTTATTTACAGAGTCGTCACTTGGAATTGATTTCCGATGTTCCAAGTTACCTTTTATTTGAATACCTATTTAAAAGAAGATTTGACTCTTTTATTATTGGTCTGTGAAAATAAAGTTCGGGTAAGGAATTTTGTTAACCAGGGAGAAGGTGTAAGGCATTCCTCGAGTCCCGTGAATGGATCCAAATACAATCCACTCCAAGGCTCTCCTAGCACAGGGACACCTTTTTCCATGAAACACGTGACTGAGTCACTATCCTTACAACTCGCCCATGCCTTAAGCATAAATTCTGAATCTTCCAAAGCCTAACCCTAATCTTACAGGGCCAACTTTTGCACATATTCATCAAATCCCACGCACAATTACCATTTTACTCCTTTTTCCTTAGCTGAAATAACTTGCCGACACGCCAAAAATCCTCAACCCCATGCGAAGACAATCCTACAACCCAACTGCAGATGGTGGGACTCCCCCACTTAACCCGAAGCTACTCCTTGCACCACTCTAGACCCTGCTGAGATCCTTCCTCCTTTGATAACACGATCTTGCTCAACCAATCCGTCCAAATCTTCCAAATTCTCTTGCTAGCACTCCCTAAATACTCGAATTCTCTAGCATCATTCACACATTCTATCTCCTACCGACTAGCCACTAGGACCCCCACAGAACCTACCAACCCCGCCATTGCTAACCTATCCCCAGAAGACAACCCACTTGTAGAATTCACCCGCAGACACTTTCCAACGACGCTGAAACGCACGCTCTTTGCGACTTCAATACCCCATCCTATGCCTGCTTCATTTACCAACTTACTAGTCCGTCTTCTCCTCATGGACATCCATTAAATGTGCGACAATATCTTTAAATTCCAAGTTGTGCTGCCGCTCCCCCACTTTGCAACTGCTCGACTTCCACTTCTTACACTTGGCCTCCTAGAAATGGAACCACCGCCTAGCCTCATTCCAGGATCATTCTTTGCCAACCACATTCTTCAATACTTCTTCTCAATACTCTGACCCCACGCAACTGAAGAAACCATAGCACCGACAAACTTAACACATTCCAGTCGATCAATGACAACGACTAAACGTCACAGGTGCATATCCCATCTCACTTGAAGACACCAAATCTTACTGCCTTATCAACCCCAACCGGAGCATTCCTAACCCAAAATTCCACTCCTCTGCCGACAAAAAAGCACTAAAATATCAAAATCACGCTCTGAGGAGACCTCCCTTCAAACCATTCATCTCTCCCACATACGGGCAAACGTTCTATCATCATATCGACACCGCGCGACAATCAATTGCAACCATCGTCACTACCCGAGCACATCCTCAAGGCTCCCAGAAACACAACTACTGAGCTGAAACAACACATTACCCTTTCACAGGGCCATAACAACGACCACGACCACGACCATTTACACATGGAAGCATCTCGAATTACATTCGTAGCACCATTTCCATTTCTCAAATTCCTGATCCATAGCAAGCGCTTCGCGACGCGTAAGATTAAGTAGGAATGAACATAGGCATAAGCCTCAAAGGAATCAACTCGCACGATGAAGAATCAAGAAGGGAAGTACTCCTAACAGCCCTGTAGCCTCTTGAAGATAAGTACAGACGTCTCTGTACCGATCCTCAAGACTCTACTAGACTTGTTCATGACTCGTGAGACCTACGGGAACCTAGCACTCTGATACCATGTTGTCACGACCCAAAATCCATAGGTCGTGATGGCGCCGGACACTACTGTCAGGCAAGCCAAATCCTTAATTTGTTGAAATATATTCATGTTTTAACATTTTCGAAACCGTTACCATTCCTTGCATTTCATAATCAAATAAATAATTTTTTGTAAATATAAAATACGACAGCAATTAAAATTATGTTATTTAAAAACAGTGATCTAAAGATTTCACTTAAGCAATTATCCCAATATATATCCCAGAACCCGGTGTAATAAGTACATGAGCAACTTCTAAGAATTTTACAAATACTACAACGCTTGTCTGAAATATAATTTGGACAAGGGATTTTAAAAAAAATAATATGGTAGGAGCGAGACTCTGTCAGCTGCGGAGCGCCTCCGGATGACTGCAGCCCGTCCAAGTCTCCAAATCAACCACGGTGCTATGTAGGTACCTGTGCAACAAAATGGACAACAAGCGTAGTATGAGTACAAAAATAACGTGTACTCAGTAAGTCGCCCGCCTAACCTCAGATAGGCAGTGACGAGAGGTCAATTTGGACACTTACTAAAGGTCCATTTAAATATTTAATAGTGACACTAAGCATGGTTCATCATAGGCAATTTATAAAACAGGATTTAAACATCCTTCAATTTCGTTCACATTTAACACTTTTTATCTTCGTCATATTAACAATTAATCAACATGGTGATTTAATCAAATAATAATAAATCAACGGAAGGAATAACTTCTTCCAAAAGTCTTTTTAATAACTTTAAATCTTTATCATTTTAAATCGACAAGTCAACATTTCAGGCCAGTAATTAGGAAAATATCATAGCAACTACACAGCAAATATCATGTGCAGGCAATGCCGAGGGTCGAACGGCGCGGACCAACAATAATAAAATATGCACTACCGAGGGGACGACCGGCTCGAACCATAGATTCATCTATTTTTCCCCGCTCGCGAATCGATCACGGGACGNTACGCACGGACTCCCGTCACCTCGTGCGTACGTAGCCCCCGAAGATAATAGCATATACTGAATTAATTCACCTAGGGGGACGATTCCTCCTCACAAAGTTAGAAAGGAGACTTACATCGCTCCGGAGTTCCAACACCGGCTCCCAAGCCCTTCCGATGACTCCAACGGACGCACAACGTTCCGAAACTACCACATAATGGCAAAACAATGAAAATTCATCCTAATACTCACAACCAATTCAGGTTATATACTTTCCCGACCCCGCTCGAAGAAATGACCAAAATGCCCTCGGGCCCATGTCCCCGGAAATCCAAAATTTCTCGAAGATACATTCTAGCCATAGCCTTAATAACTCAAATATATAATTTACTCAAATATTCATGCTTAAACTCGTGGCCAAAAATCCAAATTTTCACTTTCTAGGTTTTTCTTCAAAAACCCCCAATTTCCCATATCAAATCATGCATCAATCTTGTATTCAACTTGGAAATGAGAAGGAATCACTTACCTCTTGATGCTTGGTGAAATATCCCTTGAAAGGCTCTCCCAAAATCGCCTAAACCATGAAAAATAAAGACAATGAACCCCAAATTCTCGTTTTAAAATATTTTGCCCAGGTCGATTTCCGCACCTGCGGTCCTTCTTCCGCACCTGCGATTTTCCTCAACTTCAGCCAAATCGCACCTGCGCCCCACTGTCCGCACCTGCGGCTTCGCAGGTTCAGAAAATCCATCGCACCTGCGGTTCCAAGCCAATCCTGCCCGCTCTCGCACCTGCGGTGGGCAAGCCGCAACCTGCGACCAAATCCTCGCAGGTGCGGTTACACTAGATGACAACAGCTTCAGCCCTTTTCCAACTTCAACTTTGATCCGTTAACCACCCGGAATCCACCCGAGGCCCCCGGGACCACATCCAATTATCCCAACCTGCCCCAAAACATGACACAGACTTGATCGAGCCCCTCAAATCATATCAACAACGCCGAAATTGCGAATCGCACTCAAATCCAATTCTGATGCCGAAACCTATCAAATCACGTCCGATTGACCTCAAATTTTGCGCACACGTCATATTCAACATTATGGACCTGCTCCAACTTCCGGAATTTCATTCCGACCTCGATATCAAAACTTCCACTTCCGGCCGGATTTCCTAAAAACCTTCAAATTTCTATCTTTAGCCAAATGACTCCAAAATGACCTACGGACATCCAAATTCACTTCCGATCGCGCTCCCAATTCCAGAATCACCATACGGATCTATTCCCAGAATTGGAATCCCAAACGGATATCAACCTCACTGATATGCACTTCATCCCCAAATTCATGAAATCCTTCTAAAATGCTAACTTCCATAATATTCACCGAAACGCTCTCGGGTTATTCAAAACCCGATCCGGACCTACACCCAAGTCCGAAATCATCATACAAACTTGCTGGAACCTTCAAATACTGATTCGGAGATCGTTTACTCAAAATTTCAATCTTAGTTGATTTCTTCAACTTAAGGCTTCTGAAACGAGAATTTTCTTTCCAAATCAATTCTAAACTTCCTGGAATTCAATTCTGACCATGCCCACGGGTCATAATACCTGAAACAAAGTTGCTCACGACTTCAAACCGATGAAGGACGCGCTAGAGCACAAAATGACTGGTCGGGTCGTTATGTGTTAGAGAGTGTATCTTTTATGGGAGAAGAGGAAATGCATTCATCATTGAAAATCTGTCTGTAGGACATATTTCTCACCAAAAATATGCTCTAACTATTCAAAGGATAGACCTTTTTGTTCAAAAATCTGTCCAAAGGATAATTTTTTACCAACTGTGAAAAGTACTAGGAGCAGTATACTCCCAACAGTACCCTACTCTCATGATCAAACATATCTATTCTTTAGCTTTCAACAATCAATACCAAACCTAGTTTCAAAGCAAAACTAGAAACAAGTAACTATCATTCATCAATCGAACTCAAAACTAAACAAGAGAAACTCATAATCTAATGATTAAAATTAACAAAATGATGCACTGATCAATGAAGACATCCATGAAACTCACGATCTTAAACAAAAATGAAATCAAAAACACTAAAAATGAAATCAAAAACACTAAAAATGAAATCGAGACTCAAACGGCTAACGCAAAGCAAAAACATATTAACAGTGAGGCAAACTAGAATAATTAATTAAGTTAAACAAAAAAAATGAAAATCAGAAACTAGTTTAAGAGCTAACTAAAACGATCGTTGGTAATTTTACACTACAAAGAAACTACGATAAAACAGTGGTGCGACAAAAATCAGAATCATGGATGAAAAGATTTTAGTTCAAGTTCATACCAAATTCAGATGCATTTGTGGCCAAATCGAACAACAAGACGATATCGGGAATCTCGAGTAGTGGATGGCCGACCTTGAAACGCTCGTTTCATTGTGGCAGACGCTAAATTCAATGAATTCGGCATCATACTACAAAGAAATGGGTGTTCTTGGGTCGCGACTAGGTTAATAGAGGATAGGTGGTGCGATAGTGGTGTGGCAATGGCGGCAGAACAGTGAGGTGGCCGCCGGAGGTGGCTGGCAGGCTGCCGTGCGTTTTCTTGGGGTGAGATTATAGGAAAACTGTAGATCTCTTTGAGATCTACACATTTATATAGGTTTTGTGGGGGGTATGATGGCTGGTTCGCCATGAAATCAAAGAGGGAAATAAGAGGCGGCTATCTAGGGTTTCGATTTCACAGAATTTAGAAGAGTTTTTGAAGATTTGGGGCTCGGATTAGGAGAGAGGGTTATGATATGAAGAGAACGGTGTAAGTTGGGTGGTGTTTGGAGGTGGCGGCAGGCAGCGCCGCCATAGGGAGAGGCGGGGCGGGAGGGGAAGGAGAAGAGAGGAGAGAGAGGTCTAGGGCTTGTACGGAAATGAGGCAAAAAAAATTTGATTTCTAAAATTATACACCTCAAATGACATCAATTCTGGACCATTGGATCAAAGAAAATAGGTGGCAGGATTTGATCTTGATCACTTAACCAAAACGACGTAGTTTCAATCTAAAACTATGTTGTTTGGACCCTCCCATGGTAGCCCCATTTGGACCGGATCTGTGGCTCTTTGGGCTTCTAATTTGGGCCAATTTTGGCTCAATTTCAATTAGAATACACTAACCCAATCCCTTAACCCCCTAATTATCTTATTTTGTCCTAAAGAATATATAAGTAAAAAAAAATTGTTTGGTATATATAATTTAAAGATGCAAACTAAAATATAAAAATAAAAGGTAAAAAATATTTTTGGTATTTTTAATGAAGTAATGCAAACAAAAATGCATAAATAACTAAAAATCATCCAAAAATTAGTATTTGGTAGGAGAATTCGAAGCGAGCAAAAATTAGGTACTCACAAGGACAAAGAACACAAAGTTATCGTGTAGTTTTATTGTAGGAAAAAGTAGGATATAGATTATTCTTAATTTTATGCTTTTACATGATTTTGTGTTTTAGTTCATATTTTTAGATTGTCAATGGTTTTCTCTTTTCGTTTTAAATAATTTATATGAAGTAAAATTTTAATTAACTTTAATTAGACAACCTGAGAAAGTAATTATACCAATAGGATTCCTAAAGGTAATCATGTAGAATTCCTAACGTGTAGTATTAGAGTCACGACCCAATTTCGGAGTCGTGATGGCACCTGTCGTGGAACCAGGCAAGCCTCCCTTTTTAACTGAGCTATATTTAGTTTTCAGTAAAAATATAATTTTTAAACGAATTTATTGATTATACTAAGAATCTGAAGTTTAAAAACAATAATTGAAAAACTAAATTTGAACCTCAAACCCCGGATCTGGTGTCACTCAGTCATGAGTTGCTATGTATATAAAAATAAAGAATGAAGAAATAGACAACATACTCTCAAAATAAGTGCTGCAACAGGTGGAATAAGGAAGAGAAGACGAGGTCGCGATCGCCAGCTGCTACCTCGACAACTCCAATGAAAACTCTGTCCGCTGCTCAATATCCAATACCGGGTCCCGGTGTACCTGGATCTGCACACAAAGTGCAGGGGGTAACGTGAGTACACCAACTCAGAAGTAACGAACCCAAACTATGGGCTGAGAGGTAGTGACGGACAAAACCTCAGAAATTACAATAAACAATATACAGAAAATAGACATGCTAACAGTTTATCAGAATGAGTAAATATGCCAAGTATGCCAGTACTATATATGGCTCTCAGGCCCAGGGAAGTTACATCCCGGAATATGCATAAACACCGGTCACTCCGTACTGAGGAAAAAGGCCAATCCAGCCCCATGAAGAAAGTCCATCTCCGGAATACAACACTCGGACAAGATCCATGCCCAAGGACGATCCATCCCTCACATAACATCCATTTCGGACAAGATCCATGTCCAGGGAAGATCCATCCCTCACATCAATGTGCTCACTGGGGGTGTAAAGACTCCGGAGGGGCCCTAGTGGCCCAAGCACCATATCAAGCCAACGAAGGCATGAATTAAATATCGATGCGGTGTGCAGTCCGATCTCATAACTGTCTCAATAACAGTCTCTCGGCCTTACTCAGTCATTACTCTTCAGTCTCACTCACATGGATCACAAATGTCTCCATCAGCCCGAAACAATGATAAGTATGCATGTAATTAACAATACTGAGACTGAGATATATGAAGTGATATGCTATAACAGGACTGAGTATATGACATCAAATAATCACAAAATGAGACAGCAATATACGACCACTCGGGTCTCAGCATTTTCGGCGTGAAGCCTGGCATTTATACTTAACATGATTTCTAACATGTTCACAATTACCACATTAATAGAAGCACATATATCATCATGGAATAATCACTAAGCGGTGCCATGGGATAAACCAGGCCACAATTACTCGGTGCACGCCCGCACGCCCGTCACTTCGCATGTGCGTCACCACAACAATAGTCATAAATCATTTAGCTCGGGGTTTCGAACTCTCAGAACCAAGTTTGAAAACGTTACTTACCTCAAAACCCACTAAAATACTATTCTGTAGTGCCTTTGCCTCTAAATCCTGCCTCCGAGTTCTCCAAATCTACCAAGTTCAGATTTTTATCATCAAATCATACTTAAGGAATGAATTCCAATTGAAAAGTACCAAATTTAGCTCAAAACCTGAAATTAGTCAAAACTCGACCCCCGGGCCCGCGTCCCAAAACTCAGAAATTTTAATACCAAACTGTTCTTCATCATCTCACGAGTCCGTACATATAAAGAACACTAAAATCGGAGTTCGTTTGACCCCTCAAATCAACCCCTCAAATCTCATAAATCTCAAGCCCTAAACCCACCTTTTTCTACTGATTTTCATGAATTAAATGCTAAGATTGTGTTCTATAATCACCCATAAACGAGTATGATCAAAACACTTACCTATATAAAGAACACTGATTTCCCTCTTCAAAAATCGCCTCAAGGGCTTCTTCCCGCTCAAAGATAGTGTTAAAAGGTCTAATGGTCGCGGAGGGTTTTAATATATACTTTCTGCCCAGGGGTTACGCACCTGCGGCCAATGTCTCGCACTTGTGGTCAAAACAACCGCACCTGCGACTTTTCACTAAACTGTATATCTTCGCACCTGCGACTCACATTCCGCACTTGCGAAGTACTATCCGCATCTGCGATCTCTTCCCTGGCTGGCCAAGTCTCGCACCTGCGGAGCCTCCTTCCGCTCCTGCGAGCCCGCACCTGCGATGACCCATCCGCAGGTGCGGTTACACCAACACCAGCAACTTCAGCAGCAACACAAGCACTCCAAACTCCCCGTTAACCACTCAAAACCATCCTGAGCCCCTCGGGACCCCAACCAAACATACCAACGCATCATATATGATCATTCAAACTTGGTCGAGCCTCCGAAACATTAAAAATAACATCAAAATATTAAAATCACCTCAAATTCAAGCCTAAGAACTTTGAAATTTCTAAAATCCTCCAACGATGTCGAAACTATCCAAAACAACTCCAATTGACCTGAAATTTTGCAGACATATCAAAAATGACATTACGAACATGTTCCAACTTCCGGAATTCCATCCTGACCCCGATAGCCTATGTTCCACTGCCGATCGAAAATCGCCAAAAACTAACTTTTGTCAATTCAAGCTTAATTCTACACCGGACATCACAAAAATATTCTGAACACACTCCTAAGTCCCAAATCACCTACCGAAGCTATCCGAGCCATAAAATCCGTATTCCGAGGTCGTTTCCCAATAAGTAAACTCTCAGTTGACTTTTCCAACTTTAAGGCTATTTTTAAAGACTAAGCGACTAAACTCTCACTACAATCATTCCGATTTCAAGCCTACCAACTCTAACACATCAATAACAGTATAACCAACCTATGACAAGTCACGAATAGTAATTATAATGCAGGTTCTACGTAATGATCGACCAAGTCGTTACAATTAGATCCTAAAACTAATAGAATTATAAGACTAATATCTACAATTCCGGTTATGTCTTTTTATTATGAGTTATTATACTTAATACTATAAGGTTATTTTTGTAAACTGGCATTGTATTCATGCTTATATATATACGAAATTTCAAGCTTATTTATCCGGTATATTTATGTTTTTTATTTATTTATAGAAAGTAGCTAAATTTTTTACAAAATATATACAAATCCGCTCAAAATCTGCAATTTATTTACAACTTGAATACAATTTTTTTATAAAATCGGTCAAAAACTATAATTCGTGTATAATTTATATACAACTTATATATAATTATGGTATATATTTTGTATGTCGTTTCTACGCCCGACATATAAAACATATAGAATTTGTTCATGCCTTCTTCTTCAACGATTTTCAATATGAAATTTTAACCAAAATCACCTCGAATCTTCATCAAATTCTCTCAAGAATTGAGATATAAACTCGGGAGGATATTCTCAATTATTTGCAACAACACTCAATCCATACAAATAACTTTTTGCAAAATCTGATTCGAATTCAAAGCGTCGAAACTTTTTAATGGTTGTTTATGGATATTCAGTAAAGAGGATGAGAAAAGCGTAAGTGAAAACTTATAATCTTATTAAACTACTTCTTGCTTAGCTAATTTGGTAATCGTTTATGTTTACCCTAAAATTCGAGTAACAATTAAATTTGTATTGTGATTTTAAGGATATGTGATCTGATTCAACAACAATTGATAAAAAATGAATTAAGTAAATAAATTGAACGACAAAATAAATCAAATCGGTGTTGTAGCAATGTATCGACCTCGATTCGGGATAGTCTCGAGATCAAGTAATAAGAACAATAAAGAACAATAATGAATAATTAGTAAATATGAATCGTCGTGTATATTATTTTTTTAGTGAATGTATATGTCCCTTACAAATGAAATGAGTTCCTCTTTATATAGTAGAGGAATCCTAGATAAGGTACAACCCTAATAACGAAAATAAATTCAATGATTGATGTCAATAATCGTTTGGTTCAATTTCTACCGAGATTTCCGCCGAGATCTTTGGTCGGTTACTAATATTTCGCATTCAGTTACTTGACGTCGGTCATGCTCGGTCTCGATCCTCAGTGAGTGCTTCGATCTTCATGCTTCATACTCTGTCATCAAGCTCGAGCCAGATTCATTACGAGCTTATCCTCGAAGCAGCTTTTCGAGCCTACGAAATTGGTCGTACCCGATTTCGACCGTATACAGTTTACTTTACATGTTGTTTAAATTATATGTTCATATTCATAAGGAAATAATTTCGGGTCAACTATGTTGGGCTAACGAATGGAGATGAAAGAAAAGAGAGAAACTTAGTAAAATTGGAGTCTAATGTATTATTTGTATATAAATAATAAATTGTATATCAAATAGTAAACAAGTTAAAGCTTTAATAATGAGGATAAATAAGTTTCAAAAGTAGTATAGATAAGTAAAAATCTCTTTGTAAAATGTTTAAAATGACCTTGATTAATAAGAATAAGAATTATAACCTTACTTTTCATAATTAAATAGTTTAAGCAGTAATATTATATAGAAATTAAAAATCTTACTTATTTTTTCTTTCTTTAAAATTTTCAAAACCTGATTTTATTTTAAGGAAAGATTTCGTTATGGCGTTCAAATTTTAATAATGTTTGATCTATTTTGTTAGTATTGCTATTACTAAGAGTTTACTTCAATTAGCGTGCCAAACTTTTTAATGTGCGGTATGTTAGAAACAAAAACAAGTTCTACAAAGAATGTATAACTTGTTTTTTAACTCCGCCGTATCAACTTCCAAAAGATACATTTAATTGTTTGATTTATATTGTGAAATTTTATCAAATGTTTCTTTAAAAGTAAGTTCAACTGATAAGATTATCTTACAAATAACAATAGCTGTTTTTTATTGTATAGTCTTAAAGTGTTCCTTTTAAAAACATTTATTTTGTCTAAACTTTTCTTTTCAGAATTTTAAAATTCAATTTAACATAGGGTGTGTTTGGTATAACGGAAAATATTTTTCAAGAAAATATTTTATTGAAAAATAAGTAGTAATCTTATTCATTTTCCGGTGTTTGGTACGCAAATTAAAGAAAATAACTTCTCAAGAGTATTCATAAATAATTTAGATACAATAAACGTAAAGTCATAAACTTTTGAACCAACAACCTTCCGAACCCACAAATTTCATGAATTTCCAAATCGCTAAACTTTCGAACCCGTAAACTTTATAATTTCTAAACCAGAAAAACATAAACCTCCGAACTCATAACTTTGGAACATGTAAAATTTCGAACCTATAAACCGAAAGATGAAAAAATTAAAACTGAAAATATAAAAAAAAAAAAAAAAAAA
>MDKI01126073.1:0-10115 GCA_005239505.1 Nicotiana paniculata | reverse complement strand
CCTTGGTCACAAGAAAATCTCCCTCTAAAAGGTCTGTGGATGGAGTTGTGGATAAAGGGCAAACAAAACCTCGTGTGAACGAGTCCACAAGAAAGCTATGCTCCCTGTTTACCAGCTCTTATTCGAAATGGTAAATAAAGTACTTCTTCCCCGTGCTGAAAGGCGATCAATTGCCTCCAAGGCTGATTTGACATTGATGGAGGCTCTTGATTCCTTCACCCCTATCAACTTGCCGGCTCTCATGATTGAACATATGTGCAAAGTGATGAATGTCAAGGATGGTAATCATGGACTCCCGTATGGTTTCCTACTTACTTAGGTATTTGAGTTCTACAAAGAATTCTCTATATTTAACAACTAGTTTGGTATGAATGAATCAGCTTCTTAATGTTCTGCTATTGCATGCTTGCATCTTCCGATGTTTTCTATCATGTTATGTGCACACATGGGGCATGAGTTAGCTTTGTTAGACTTCTTTATGCTTTCTATCTGGTTCTGTCTTTTTATGATGCCAAAAGGGGGAAGATATCATTGATATCATTGATAAATAAGAAGGGTTTAAGGGGGAAGCACACAGACAGGGGGAACAATATGGGGTCCTGGTATTATATCTGGTTAAGTTAGATTATATATCACTATATAACTATTCATCAATTATAAAAGTTTGTCATCATCAAAAAGGGGGAAATTTATGGATTAGTATTCTGTTTTGATGATCTAACAAACTTTTATGTAAAGAACCAGATAAGGGACCTGATGCATAACCAACACAATCAGTCAGCATGAACTCAAGAAATATGGGAAGTGTGCATCTGAACTCACAGGAAACAGATTAGGGACCTGATCCCTTAACATTCTCACTGACAGAAGTACAGGTCAACTCTACTGCTGGAAAGCTGTGACAGAAAAGTGACTGCCTGCAACTGTACACGCTACAGTGCAGTAACAGTGCAGCAGTCACTTCCCATTGGTTGAAGATTGTACCAACTAAGCATGGGCATCCTTCTTGGGATGTCCTAGGGATATAATATCTTTTTTGAAGACAAACAAGACATTCACTTGAGAATTTACTAACGTTCTTCTAAGCATTGAAGATCTGCTCCAGCATTGAAGGATCAAGTGTGTCAAGAACAAGAAGACAACTCCACTAAAGCGGAGCAGTTTCACTACGTGTCTTAGGCGTCCATTAGTTGAGTTGTAATCTTGTGTTTTGCTTTCTATTGTATCCTATCTTGCTTTCTTAGAAGCCTTGTATTAGGAATCCTAAAACCATAAACCATCAGTGTTGTGACTAGTGTATTCATAAGTTAAAGTCTTTGTTACTAGTGAGTAACAAAGTGGCTTGTAATAAGTGTATTACAAGTTAATGGTTCAAAGTCTTTGTAAGAGAGTCATTGCAAAGTGTCTTGTAATAGTTGAGATTACAATTTAGTGAAGTTGAAATCCTACCAATGTAGGTCATGGTTTTTGCCATAAGTTGGGATTTTTCCACGTAAAAATCCTATGCCTCTATCGATAACTCTGAGGGAACCAGTAAAGGACTAGGTCCTTTACAGTTTGTGGAGTCCTAGAAACTATCAGTAATTACATCAAATTGAGGATTTCTCAAGTTTGGAAGATTAGGAATTCTCCCAAAGGTGATCAAATTCAAGAAGCCGTGGATAATATGGATATTCGTATTATCCTTCGGTTAACCCATTTTTTATTGATATTAAATTTGGGTCGAAGAAAATTATTCATACATTTTTACATTATTCGTTATCAACCCGCTCATATCTTACCCGACCGTTGGTTTGCCACCCCTACTACTGTATTGGTAAAAATGAACTCCACACGTGTAATACTTTTGATGACTCAACAATCTATGTAGAGCAATGACAACATGACAACTGGACGAGACTTTATGAAGAGGTACGAGATAATGAGGAACAGAACAGCATACCCACAGGGTAATCAGATACGGCAATCTCAACCTAATTGAGAAGGCGAAGAGACACGGTCAGAATAAATCAAGACGGAACAAAGGGCAGATTCGGAGATCTTCAATTAATGAACCAAAACATTACATAATCTTCACGCAACAGTTACGATTAATCATTGTAACGTTACATTAATTCCATTATTAGCCATTAATGCTCAATCACTGAAAATAGTAGACGTTATATTAAGAAATTTCCTATAAAAGGGAGTAAAATATAACTTGTAAGTACACGTTCGAACCACTATTGAAATACACTTACTTTTTACGCATCTTTCTGCTTTCTATTTACGAATTTACTTACAATTATTATCATATTCCTTGGTTATCAGAAACCCGTGTTCTTCTTAAAATAGCTTTGGCAGAGAATCTAATTCTTTGGTTAAACAAATTGGTTCCGTTATCGGGACTCTGATAATCTCTATTTTTTCTCAAACAACATTCTGTAAATTATGTCGAACGCCAACGAAAACAACCAACAAAGGATTGGAACTCCAGTTCCATCACCTTTAGGTTCCCCACGAGGCTCAAGGGAACATTCCCCAGAGAGATCTACACCTCAAAATAATAATCACAATGGAAATGAACAAACAGGAGAACAAGATCGTGTAAAACAAATGGTTAGTGAATATTTGACTCAAACCTTACAAGCTTTCATGAGGGGACTGCCAGTTGTATCACCTACACCTCCTCCTAAAAACACCGCAACTGTGGAAAATCCACAATCCGGACTAGCAAACTCAGGAAGTAGAGGCACTCTAAATGAGTCCCTCGAAGCAAGACCAGGTATGTCCAGTAATCCAGAATTACAGTCTTTATTACTAACCTTGCAGAAATAGGTGAAGGAACAAAATGATCGAATCGAGAAAATTCTTGGAGTACCACCTATTATCAAAGGCATTGACGTTGATAGATATTCTCAACAACCTTGGAAGCCAAATGCAGCACCCTTGCCTATTCCCAAGAAATTTAAAATGCCTGATATTCCCAAGTACGATGGGACAACTGATCCACGTGATCATGTAACTGCTTTTACTATAGGAGTAAAAGGCAACGATCTGACTAAATAAGAAATTGTATCAGTACTAGTCAAGAAGTTCGGAGAGACATTCACCAAAGGAGCACTAACATGGTATTCTCTTCTACCCGAAAATTCTATTGACTCTTTTGCTGAGCTTGCAGATTCTTTTATAAAAGCACATTCCGATGCACAAAAAGTTGAAAAAAGAATGGAAGACATATTCAAGATAAAACAAGGAGAAGCGAAGTTGCTCCGAGAATTTGTAGACATGTTTCAACGAGAAAGAATGCTGCTACCAAGGGTACCTGACAATTGGGCAGCAATGGCGTTTGTAAAACTTAAATGGCAGAAGCTCAGAAGCCACGAGAAGACTCAACGAAAGCTTGAGAGAATTCCCAGCCACGACATAGAACGATGTATATAACAGGTACAACACCAAGCTACGAATACAAGAAGACACCATTGCTTAATCAAAAGCTGAAGATCGAGCAGTTCTAGACGCTCCGAACCAGAAAGGAGAACAAGTAAGAACATGTATGATCCATATATGGGACCTTCAGGACGAGAAACTCGTTCCAGGTTTGAAAACACACGGTCGGAATATAGACCGTCAAATAGAGATATGAACTCATCCTCCTCAAGATCTAGAAAAGATCGGGAGGAATGGAACAGAGGTAATGCAAGAGTCGGAGACTACAACTTCAAGGTAAGTACTTCTGAATTAGTTACCGTACTGAGAAACATGGGCGATAAAGTTCGATGGCCTAAATAAATGATATCAAATCCAAACAGAAGGAATCCAGACTTCTGGTGCGAATTCCATAACGATCATGGACACAGAACATCAGATTGCAGATTGTTGCAAGGTGAGGTAGAACAATTATTAAAACAGGGCTATCTAACAGAACTGTTTAGTGAAAAAGGCAAACATGCATATATGAAGAATAGGCAGGAGCCCCCGAAACCACTATCTCCAAAGAGAATAGTGAATGTGATACATGAAGGAGAGGAGGTGAACGGAGTAGTCTGCAAAAGAACAACAAAATTCAAAATTACACACTGGAAGAGGATTTGTGAAGACATGGAAGAAGTCAATATAACGTTCGACAATGCATATGGAAACAGATTGATGCTTCCTCATAACGACGCTCTGGTAATATCTCTACTCATACATGACACTAATGTAAAAGAGTTTTGATTGATCCAGGTAGCTCAGTCAACATCATTTTGTTGAGAGTTGTGGAAGAAATGCTAATGGAGGATCGAGTAATCCCAAAAGCACGAGCCTTATCTGGGTTTGACAACTCTACGGTCATGACAAAAGGAGAAATTGAGCTTAGTACCTATGCAGAAGGAGTAATCAAATATACGAAATTTCAAGTCATTGACACTGATATGGCTTACGACGTAATCATGGGGAGATCATGGATCCATGACATGGAAGCAATACCATCTACTTTACACCAGGTAATAAAATTCCCTTCCAAATGTGGAATTCAACAGATTCGAGGCGATCAGCAGACCTCAAGGAATATAAATTCAGTAGTACACTCAAACAAAAAAGAGGTAGCGAAAGAGTCAAAAGACGGGGAAATCTCCCAATTAGGTACGGAAGAAGAAATTGGAACCCAAATAGGTACGGAAGAAGGAAGCCACGAGAAGGTGAACCAAATCACCACAGAGGCAACATCAACACATACAAACATGGATTCCAGACCTGATGTCATTCAGGAGCCAGAAGAAGACGAGCATATTAAAATAACTATTGAGGAGCTCGAATCTATCCCACTGTTCGAGCAGAAGCCTGAGCAAAAAGTTCATATAGGCACGAGGCTAAACCCGCAAGAAGAGGTAAGTTAATTGATTATTTAAAATCTAACTCAGATTGTTTCGCTTGGTCCCATTCAGATATGACAGGTATACCTCCGGAAGTGATGACGCATAAACTAAATGAAGATCCATCATTCGTGCCTGTCAAGCAAAAGAAAAGAAAGTAAGGACCATTCAAGAACTAAGTGATCGATGAAGAGGTATAAAAACTCTTAAAAATTGGTTCAATACGCGAGGTAAAATATCCTAATTGGTTAGCTAATACTGTAGTGGTACCCAAAAATAATGGTAAATGGAGAGTATGCGTAGATTACACAGATTTGAATAAAGCATGCCCCAAAGACTCCTTTCCATTACCACACATAGATCAAATGATTGATGCCACTGCAGGTCATGGATTGTTGAGCTTTTTAGATGCATATTCTAGTTATAATCAGATAAAAATGATCCTCAGACGAGGAAAAAACTTCCTTTATTACAAATAGGGGGACTTATTGTTACATAGTCATGCCTTTTGGCCTGAAAAATGTTGGAGCCACGTATCAAAGGCTATTGAACAAGATGTTCCAGTAACATCTAGGGAAAACAATGGAAGTATACATTGATCATATGCTGGTAAAATCAACTGAAGCGGAAGATCATTTCCATCATCTTTCAATCACCTTCAAAATCCTGCGCAGGTATAACATGAAACTAAATCAAGAAAAATGCGTCTTTGGTGTTGAATCAGGTAAGTTTGTGGGTTTCCTTGTATCAAATAGGGGTATAGAAGTAAACCCCGCTCAGATTAAAGCTATTGATAAAATACCTGATATACTTACGAGCAAAAAAGAAGTTCAAAAACTAATAGGAAGAATTGCAGCCTTAGGAAGATTTATCTCCAAGTCTTCACAGAAGAGTTTTAAATTCTTTTCAATTCTAAAAAAATAGATGAGTTTGAATGGACTGAAGAATGCCAACAGGATCTCAAAGATCTGAAGGCCTATCTATTAAAACCCCCGCTGTTGTCTAAACCAAAAGAGGGGGAGAGGTTATATGTCTATCTTGCCATAGCAGAAATTGTCGTAAGTGCAGTACTGGTAAGAGAAGACAGAGGTAAACAATCTCGGATTTATTATGTAAGCAAGTCTTTATTAGATACTGAAACTAGATATCCTCATCTAGAAAAATTAGCCTTAGCTCTAATCATGGCAGCTAGAAAGTTGAGACCATACTTTCAATGTCACCCAATCACTGTTGTGAACTCGTATCCACTAAGAAATATTTTGCATAAACAAGAGTTATCAGGGAGATTAGCTAAATGGGCAATAGAATTAAGTGAACATGGCATAATATATCAGCCTAGGACTGCAATAAAGTCTCAGATTTTAACTTATTTCGTCACTGATTTTAATACTAGCATAATCCTTGTAATGGAAAAAGAGTTACAACCCTTCAACGGGGCTAATCCACGAATTTGGACCCTATTTACTGACAGCTTTTCTAACATAAAAGGAGCCAACTTGGGAGTTATTTTAATATCACCTGCGGGCAAAAAGATACGACAAGCCATTAAATGTTATCCCATAACTAACAATGAAGCAGAGTACGAAGCTGTCATTGCAGGGCTTGAACTGGCACGAGAACTCTCAATTGAGCAAATCGTGATCAAAAGTGACTCTCAACTAGTGGTAAACCAAATGCAGCGGACTTATACCGCAAGAGAGGCTCGGATGCAAAAATATCTGGAAAAGGCACGAGACCTAGCAAGGCAATTCCAGTCATGGAAAGTTACGCAAATACCCAGAGAGGAAAATGTAGAAGCGGGTGCATTAACTAACCTCGCAACAGTTGCCGACGTAACAAATAAAGAAAATGCAATTGTCATACACCTATTTCATTCAGCAATCGACTAGGACAAAAATCAGGTAACATTTAACAATTTAACCCGGGATTGAAGAAACGGAATTGTAAACCTTTTGCAAAACGGCACCGTGCCTGAAGATAGAAAAGCAGCTCAAGCACTTCGCCGGAAAGCTGCACGGTATTGCCTAATTCATGCAACTTTATATCGTAAAATGTTTTGAGGTCTCCTAGAAAAGTGCCTTGACCCAATCAAATGGAGTACGCGATGAAGGAAGACACGAAAGACACTGCGGAAACCATGTAGGAGCAAGATCCTTAGTCAAAACCCTAATCAGAGCAGGGTACTATTGGCATAAAATGGAGGAAGATGTTGAGAGCTTCGTAGATAAATGCGACAAATGTCAGCAATATGCCAACAATATGCATCGGCCAGTAGAATTACTCCTTCCAGTGGTGTCACCGTGTCCATTCATGAAATGGGGCATGGATATAGTGGGACCCCTTCCCCCAGCTAAAGGAAAGGTACGGTTTTTACTCGTATTAACTGATTATTTCACAAAATGGGTGGAGGAAGACGCTTTTAAACAGGTGCGAGAGAAAGAAGTAAAAAGCTTCATATGGCGACACATAGTATGCCGCTTCGGAATACCAAAGGAGATCGTATGTGACAATGGCCCACAATTCATAGGCTCACAAATCACAAAATTCTTCGAAAGCTGGAAAATCAAGCGAATCATTTCATCACCATATCACCCCGTGTCTAATGGGAAAGCCGAGTCAACAAACAAAGTCAGTGTCAACAACTTAAAGAAACGGTTGGAAAAAGCCAAGGGAAACTGGCCTGACGAGCTACCGGCAGTATTATGGGCTTACAGAACTACTGCAAAAGTAGCCATGGGAGAAACTCCATTCACGCTTGTCTACAGTTCAGAAGCATTAATACGAGTGGAAATCGGCGAACCAAGCACGAGATTCACAACGAAAACGGAAGAAACAAACAACGACGAGTTAAGGACAAATCTAGATTTGCTCGAGCAAAGAAGAGAAGCTGCATTAATACGTATGGTAGCCCAAAAACAAATTATAGAGCGATATTACAAAAAAAAAAAGCTCACCTCAGATATTTCAAAATTGGGGACTTCGTTCTTAAAAAAGTCTCCCAATCAACAAAGGAAGTTGGTGCATGAAAGCTAAATCCAAACTGGGAAGGGCCCTACAAAGTCCGTGGCATTGATGGAAAGGGCGCTTACGAGCTTAGAACTATGGACGGCAGAATCTTACCAACCAGTTGGAATGTTGTTCATTTGAAGAAGTATTACTTTTGAAATAAAGGGTATACCCCGTTCAGGTATCATTACGTTCGATTTTACTTTTGTACAGTTAAAGTTATACTAACCATTTTAGATGATAGGCAAAAAGCTAACCTATCACCGGATGATGATATTAGACCTGCATAGACACGAGGAAGTAACTGAATTCACGGTCTAGGATTATAACTTTCTGATGGACGTTTTTAAAGGGTTAAGCAGTCATCATCTAAACTATACGCCTTCAAGTCCCGTATGTTTTTCCTTTTCAGGAAAAGGACCACAAGGAAGGAATAGTCAAGTGCTTGAGATTTCATTCTTCAAAGCTCAAACACTTGGGGGACTATACAGTATGGAAGGCAAAGAAGAAGCAAAGAAAGACTATCAAAAAGTCAAAGCTCAAGCCTTAAGATCCATCTTCCCAACAAGTCAAGTACTATGAGCAAAATCAAAGAGCGAAAGACAAAAAACACAAAGCCTGATTCAAAAACCTTCAAAAGAACATATTCGTAAATGTAAACGAATGTTTAAGTTAAGGGCAGAATATTAGATACGGATAAAAATGCACATCCTTGTACTTAGTCAAAAACTGTTGTAAATGAAAACAGTTACGGATGAAGCAACATCCTTGTACTTATTAAAAACTATTGTAAATAAAAACAGTTAAGGATGAGAAAAGCATTATCCTTGTATTTATTCAAAAACTGTTGTAAACAAAAACAGTTACGGGTAAAAATTCATACCCGTATATTTATTCAAAAAACTGTTATAAATGAAAACGATTATACCCTTGTATTAATTCGAAAAAGATGTTACAAAAGAAAAACAGTTACGAATAAAATTTTATACCAAATCTGTTGTAAGAAAAACAATTGCAAAGGAGTTATGGACGATACACAAACATATGTAAAATTTTGCGAAAGTTCGAAACAATACAAAGACTTTCTTAAAAATATTGTCAAAGAAAAACATGTGAAATTCCTATCTCTCTTTTGTACGTTTACACCGTTATGAAGTTGAGACGTCTTCTTCATTAAGTGTCGATAAAAAAAGGGCCCTCTTTTATAAATCGTGCCTATTACGAAAAGGTACGAAAAATTCAAGCATTTTTAAAATGCAAAGTCAAAAAATCAGAGGTAAACCAAAAACCTCAAAAAGAAAGCATGCAAAGATTTACGACTGAAAACAAAAACTCAAAGGAATCGAAAGTCATGCCGATATTACTATTAATATATAGTGGCAAAAAACTAAGTATTAACTTAGTCGAAGCCTAATTTGTTTATACAAAAGTTGCTCCTAAGTTGTCAGTTGGGGACTTACAAAGGACCGAACTTTACCCCCAATGGGACCTGGGGTAACCACCAATTGTTGCAAATAAACAAAAAAGAACCAAGTTTCGTAAACTTTTT
Source organism: Nicotiana paniculata (assembly GCA_005239505.1). Taxonomy (NCBI): domain Eukaryota; kingdom Viridiplantae; phylum Streptophyta; class Magnoliopsida; order Solanales; family Solanaceae; genus Nicotiana; species Nicotiana paniculata. The sequence goes on along the minus strand of MDKI01126073.1, from coordinate 725 downwards.
CACTAGATGGGGGGTTGTCTTCACTAGTAGGAGGAGCGGCTTGAGATGGCGAGACAAGAACAGCAGGGACCGCAGCCTCAGGTGAAGAGAAATTCTGACTTTGCTGAGACTTCTCAATCGTCTCTCTAGTTTTAGCAATTTCGGCTTCCAAGTCAAAACCCTCTTGGCCCATTTCCGTTAATGTGAAGATGGGTACTAAAATTAGCCCAGCTAACATCGACGACTGCTTTGTCTTCAAGAGCCTCATAGTCTTTCTCCCATTGTTCAGCTTCAGCTCCTAGCTCATCTCTTTCATCCACGGCAGCATCATGAGAGGCCTATAAAGGAGCGATGGATCTTTCCATAAACTGGACCTTCTCTGAAGAGTTACGGAGGTCTTATTAGGTTTGGGTGAGCAATTGAACAAGTTCGCCAGAGTACACCTCCTTCTGGTCCAACAAAGCCTTCAGGCTCCTAATCTTCTCTGTGGCACGGGAAAGCTACTCCGCAGATGAAGACTCTAAGACACTTTTGTTCTTACCTTCCTGGTTCGAAGACGCCTTCTCAACTGCCAGTTCTGCTGCCATAACCCTAACTTGCCGCTCCAAGGTACACTTTTCCTCCTCCATTGCCTCCATGTCAAGCTGTAAACTCTCGTACTGCTCCTTCTAACTATCAGCCTTAATATGGAAGTCATTTGCTGCTTGCTCCGTTTGAACAATTCTCTTCATTAGCTCTGTGCCTAT